>VZUI01031652.1:9095-24389 GCA_013401135.1 Cettia cetti
TCCTTCTCCTCCTCCTCCCCCACCATCCCCCCGGCCCGGCCCTGCCCGCCCCGGCGGCAGCCCAAGGGCGGCGACACCCCGCCCACAGCCAAGAGGCAACGCGGGGCGACGGCGGGCCCCCCCGGAGCGGCCCCTCTGCCTTCGGTCGCGCTTCCTCCCTCTCTCTCCTTTCCCGCTCCATCCTTCCGCTCAGCTTGCGTCTGCAGCCCCGTTCCCCGCGCACCGATGCTTTGGACACCCCTTTCTCCCGCCCGCCAAAAATTCAGGGCTTTTGGGGAGAAAACGTGCCCTCCGGGTGGGTTTTCTCTTTGGGCTGCCGCTTCTGGGCTCGCGTTTGCTCTGGCGCCGCAGGCTGATTTGACTTCAAGGAAGAATTTGACTTGAAGGACTTCAAGTAAAGTTTCACCTAAGGCATGTGACACCGAAAAAAGCTCTTTTGGGGAAAAAATACAAATGCTTGGGCTAGGGGAACAGTGGCGGTGACGCCTGTGCGTGCTCCTCCTTTCCCAGCCCACCTGCCAGCCTCCCCAGCACCCTGACATGCTCCTCTGACCTTCACCCTACAAATCAGGGCTCTCCGCTGCCTCCCTCTTTGACCCTCATCTCCGTTCTTACCCCGGGTTCCTTGCGAGCAGGTTTCCCACAGCAGCATGCTGCGGTTCAGAAACAGCAGGAACTAGGATGCCATTTGTTCCGATATCCCCATTCTTCAGAAAATGATGTGTCCTGACAAGACACCTTGACTTTTTGTAGTTCTGCAGATTACTCCCTTGATATTAAAGGAGTCTGAGAAACTGTAAATGAACATTACCACAACCATTTTCCATCAAGTCACAAGGTGGGACTGGCTCTCAGGAAAAGTATGTGTGTATATATATATATATATATATATAAGTTGTTGCTGTCACAATGTCAGATACTTCATACACACCTTTGTTCATAACCTGGCTCACAACACAGCAAAGTAAAGATTTGTTACTGATTCATACAATTTAGCAAGGTATCTGAGCTTGGGCTGCATTTGGAAAGTCCCCAAAAATTAGTGGTTCTTGAAAGAAAAGAAATGTTTGCTGATAGAAATAAAAGTCTGGCTTTTGATTCTGAGCATTTCATAAAGCTTCCCTTAGCTTCTCCATTGAAAATGTTAATTTTATTACAAAACAAAGCTGCAGGTATTTGTAGTTTGAGGTGACTTGGTCCACAAGTTTTTTTAGAAAGAGAAAGCAATCTTACCTGACTCAAAGGGCCACCTCAACCCTAATTGCCTCATGTTAACTGTTTTGGAGTTGTTTTTCACCTGGAAATCTTTTCCGGGTGCAAGAAGTAGCTTCAGAGAGATGCCTATAATACATGGATGTCCCTGGTACAGTCAGACTAATTGCCCTGGCAGTCCCAGGGATGCCTTTTGTTGTGCAGGTTTTACAGCACCAGATCAGCACACCGTGACTTTCAGGACAGACATGGTAGTCAGATGCTTTCACTCTAAGTGAGAAGTGCACATCATCCATGCTGCCAGGCACACACGTGCAGTCTTGGACATGGGCACCGGGGCCCAGCATGAGTGCCTGTGCCCTGGTGCCATATCTCAGTAACCAGTGATTTCACAGCTCACCAAGAGACAAATCTGCCCCTCCTCAGAAGGAGCAGCCCCTGGTTCCCCAAGTGATACTGCTGAGACACATAGCACTACACAGGGAAGAGGCATGTGCAACACCAGGATCTGAATACTAATATGGAGAGCTGCTGTTCTTCCAAATTTGTTATCTTATATGACTTCCTTTTCCAGTCTCATGTTCCCAGGAAAATGTTAGCTGTTTCATGATATATGATAATACTGGTGTAGTATTGTGGATGTTTTGTTTCAGCTATATGCACTAACTGTATCACCATATGTATGTGCTTTATGTAACATGTATACCACCCCCTGATACATCTATATGTGCTGGGGGAGTGGTGGTGTACAGAATGATTAGGCAAACCTCAGATCCTTTTACAGATCTATATAAGAGCAATGTGATTCCTTCAGCCCATTGTACACTTCTTGCATTTTCTGCCTATTGCATATTCCTTTCTATTCTATGCAATCAATTTTCTTAACCTCTCTTTTTCCTCTTTGTATAATGAAAACCCTTAAAAGTAACAGGGGAAATTAACCAACATCCAAAATGATAGTTTGTAAAAGAAACAAATTAACATGGAAAATCCTGTTTGCCTAACCATTTATAATTCAGTATTGCTGATATTAAGATACTGCTTTTAATAATAGCTTAAAAGACATTCCAACTGGGGCATGATTTTAAGTTGAGAATGGGCCTTCCGATCAGTATTCACCTTAGAAGTTTTAAAAAATGAGTATTTTGTCAGAGTTTGGACATCTTGTTACATCACAAAACTTTTTTTTTTTTTTTTTTTAGTTTTTAGTCAGTTTGTTTGTTTTTAATATTCACACCAACTCTGCTCAAGACACATATTTCTATTTCTAATAAATAACCCCAAACATTTCTCTACACTCAACTCACATCAACATTAAGACAGACAAAAAAATTGTAAACTAAAGAGTTGATAGAATGCTTTATTTGCTTATGAAAAATAGTCTTCTAGTGCATTTCTGAGCAGTGAAATTCTTGAGAGAAAGGAAACACAGAAACAATAACTGAAATTTCTGCCTGTACCTGTGTCTGCTGAGGCCAAGCAGAAAATAAAAACTGATAGTGAGTGGGTGACATTTGCCATTTAAAATGTATTGTAAATGTTTCAACACTTTGACAATGAAGAGTGCAAAAGAAGTCAGAGAATCCAAGACCCTTCAGCTAAACAAAATTAAAATGGGCTATTCTGTTCAGGGAGGTGCCTTTCTTATCATCTTGTGTGTCTGATTCAGAGGAATCATACTTGAAAGATGCAATGGGAAGACAAAGACTACACATTAATAAAATGTAATGATTTTTGCACGTCTGGATTGCCCCTCCAAGAGAAACTGGCCTCTGAGATTTGTCTATGATGTTTCCCTGCAAGTAGGAATTTGCTCCCACAGAAGACCTGTTGACCCATACCAAAACTCATTTCTCTGACTCAATATGCCACAACCACAGGGCATTTCTGCCATAAGTTATATCATGCACAATACTTTTGCATTTCTTCAGCCTACCTTGTGTCCCCACTTCTTGACCTCTGACTTGAAAATTACAGGCCTCCAGGGTGTGTGCTTGTCTTCCCTTTTTGGTGCATCTGTTGTTACAGGAAAGCACAGTCAGGAGTAGGGACTCTGCTGCATGCAAAAGACCTGATGTTCAGTGACACCAAGAGCCAGTCTTCTCACCACTCTGTGTTGCACCACCCTCCACTTTCTCTCCAATCCCAGTGAATGCTCTACAGGACATATTCAAGGACCTTAACTTGCTATTTTCCAGGTGACATACACTAGAAGACAAAGCTTTTAAGACAGTCACTTTCTTGCCAGTAGGCAAATACCTTGCAAGAATAAATTCTATTAAATAGACAGGTCTGCTGTGCTTTCACAGGGGCAACCTCAGGTAAAGCACTGGAATATGGAGCAATGGCACTGATTCCTGGTCATTTCCTCAATATCCATCACAAGAGAACTTGACCAGTCCTTCTTGCCCCCACCCTTCTTGCAAGGCTGCCTCATAAAGCAGAGACATCTCAAGAGGTACCTATTAGAAGGAAAAGAGGAGTATGAGATGGTGCCATGTCAAAATCCTCCAAGTCTGCAGAAGTTGCAGCTGGAGGCACAAGAAGATGTTCATAGCCTAAGGAGGGTTGCAGAACTGGTGTGTGGAGGCGACCACGTTTGGGTGGGATATAAAGGTCAGGACAAAAACCTTATCTGCAGTTACTGTCAGGGAATTGGTTTAGGAAAGGCAAATGATGTGGGGCCTGAATAGGGAAAGAACTAACTGTTTGGAATCCCTTGGTCTTGAAAGAAATTATAAAGTGATGTAGCACTGCACACTAGTGTAAATTAGTAAGTTTGGATTCTTTCATTATTTTGGATTTTTGATTTTTATTATTGCCATTGAAAAAAAATGGAAATTTATCAGCAAATATCCAGATGTGTCAAAGTAGCAACCCTCATTCAAGAGTCTGAGTTTTCTAAGGATGCTTACTCCTTGCTGCCTTTCACAGACCTGATATACGTAATTCCTTCTGGCAGTTCACAGCGAGGAACCTCTATGTCTTTCTCCTTCTGCTAGCACTGGGGATATTGCTAGATTTCAGTGGAAAAATGACTGATGCCTGGTGATCAGATTTATCCTTCTAATCTAGCAGATCATCTCTTGTACACCATCCTATTTCTCTGAATGTCTAATCTAAATAACCTAGCTATTTATAACATATATTCATCACTAGGTTTTTTTAAATGCTGTATAATGAAATTAAATAGATCAAAATGCAGTAATTTTTTTAGCCCCTGCTATCTTGTAAATATGTAAAATTACATATTTCTTTTTCAAATTCTGTCGTGATTACTGAAGGAAAATTAATGTTAAGAGCTGAGTTTTACACACAGACAAAAAGGACAGTTTTATATAGAAAACTCTATACTTTTGGGCCATCTACATAGAAATCTGAACTCTCCATCTCTTAAATACAAACCTTTTTCAAAATACATTTACCCTCTTTGACTTTAGATGTATGTTTGCATTAAAACTCTTCATTACTGTGAGCATTCTTCAGAATAGTATTTTCTTTTTACAGGAAATTACAATGGTGTTGTTCTGCCTGAGATATTTTGGTATATGGCCATAAACACACTAAACAAACAAGCAGAGTGAGTTTCCTTTGTTTGCTCTTATAAAAGCACCCTATACATGTTTATTATCAGGCAGGTAGTATGTGGAGGAAAAGCAGAGTGTCTCTAACAGGCTACATCCAGTAAAGAGACAAAAATCATAACATTTTATGCAAAATCAGCATAAATAATCTGTTTATCTCCTTTTTGTCATGCTATAATAAGAAATGAAATTGCTAACAGTAATGATATTTAGGTTGTTATAATTAGCTAGATCATCATTAACATCCCCTTTAAATTATCTGGGATACTTTCAACCTCTCTCTAGGGAGTTGTCTCATCTTCTCTCCCAACTAAGCCATTGAACTACGCGTGAAAGGATTTAGCAGCATTTTGTAGGGTATAGTTGCAAGCCCTTCTCCAGGAGATGTAGTTTATGTAGACTGTTCTGGTAGAATTTAAACCAATTCCTTGAATGAAATCACCATTACCAGAAAAAAATACAGTTTTTTCTAGCATGTCCAGACCTACGTTAACATTGCATATTATAGTTATGTCAACCAGGATGGGGAGATGCAGATAATATCACATATATATATAAAGGATCTGTCAAAATGTCTGGGTTTTGCCTGTTGTTGATGCAGTGAATTGGACAGACACATTCTGTGGTGAATTCAGACACTCCCCTAGGAAATGACTAGATTTTCCCCCAAGTCTTTAATCTACTAGCCAACATTTTAAGGCATGCTCAAATACTATAGAAGACTTGTTTTCTTCAGACTTAAATAATTTCTTCAGACTTAAATAATTTCTTCAGACTTAAATAATTATTTTAGTAGCTGGTGGATGTCTATTGTTCTAGTCCAAATGCACATACAATAGCTTTGTTTGGGGTTTTTTTATGGCAATAGAAAGAAATAGATGAATAGCTTCTATTTTATCCTGGCCTTGTACAGCTATAGAGACACTGCTTAGTGGGCATTTGCAAATGTCTTTTTCATAGTATGTTAATGCGCTACTACTACACTTCTAGCAGATCATCCCCAGTCAGTTGTCCCAGGTAAGGTGTGACAATAGCATTTGAAAATCAAGTAGCATCCCATGGGCATTAAGGGGACCCTGAGGACTGCTGTTTTATCCTCTTGGCCACCTGGGTGCAGATTCCAATCTAGTCAGGACTCCAGCCAATCTATAGGCCTTAATCTGTCCTTGGGAAGATACAGTGCAACATATTTGATGATATCTAGATAGGAGACTCTGAGATTAGTGAATCTAAAACATTAATTTCTCATCCGTCAAGACCTCATGTGATATATCTATCCTTATTTACCTCTCTCAATCTCTGTTTCACATCTGTCTATCTATATCAGTTGCTGACTTAGTCTCATTCTGACTGGGGCATTGAACTGTGCACCCACCAAATGGGTCAAATTAAATATTGCGTCATAAAATACATTGAAGGGACTGTCCGTGACTGTGCTCCCACCCTTACTCCTGTCATTGTGCTCCATATCAGGCTACACTTCAGATAGCCACTAGATCTGTAGAACTGGATGAAAAATGCCATGTCACTTCAATATAAAGCTATTCTGTAGATAGAAAGTCAGGACATCAATAAGTACTAAGGAGCTTATATAGTCAGAATTTATACCAGATTATATCTTTTCTATTCCTCTGCATTCAACATTAAAAAAAAAACACAAGCTATCTCTGGTTAATTTGGTAGAAAGATGATCAGGTACTCACAGAAGATAATGTTTTTGCTGGTGTGTGACCCAGCAGCATGCACAGCTCTCATTAATGACAGAGGATAACAGTCCCATGTACACATATACATACAAAAATGCTGTCAGAGCCTTTCATTTTCCCTGCAGTTACTTTTCTTTGTGTCTCATTTATGTCAGACTATTTGAGTTCTCTCATTCCCTCTTCTGTAATGAAGAACATCCACAAAGCCTGAGAAGAATGGATTAGCAGGAGATTTGCACTATTTCACAAGGGAGTAACACAAATTACAGAGATTACAGAGATTACAAATCTCTGTTTCCCAAAGTGGAAGTCTGGGTAACACCTCAGTTGGAGACAAGAAGGAATCTGCAGCTTAAGGTCACGCAGTCTTGTTCAAAGCGAAGCAAGGCCCTGCTACTTCAGAACCAAAAACAAACAAACAAACAAACAAACAAACAAACCCACTGATACACCAGGTTCCTTTTACCAAGGCTTAATGACATACCCTTGCCTAAACACCTTTAGCAAGACAAGCCAACCAAACATGGGATTTCAGGATAACAACCAATCCCACAATATGCCTCCTTTCCTTGAAACTACCATCATATTTAGTTCTTTGGTACTACTTTTTAAATTTCTCAGTCACAAAAATGAAAAATATAAAATACAGTAAAGCTGGGCTCTTTCAGTCCAGATTTGAGATCTTGGATTGAAAGACTAAGCAGATAGATCTCAAAAGTACACCTTGCTAGTTATACAAATTGGAACTTTGGAGAGGAGCCCCATGGATCAAAACCAGCCATCCTTGGCACTGGTCTGGCTGTAATGCTCACCACTAGCAGTTGGGAGTGGAATACAATGCCAGGTGATAGCTAACAGTGACTGAACTTTCTGGCTCTTTTCAGGTTCTTTAGCAAGCCAGGGCATCCAGGGATATGCAAGTCTTAAGTGAAAGCAGATATCACATTTTCATCAATCATGTCAGATATTTATCTTGCCTCCCAATTCAGTATCAAGGCTCCCAGGTTTCATTGAAGTAGGTGCAATTTTTGCCATGGGCTTTGGTGGGCATGAGTGATGTAATTTCAACAGTTAATTCTGAATTTTGCTGGAGTTATCCATATGCTTAATATAAATAGTAATCCTTTGTATGTTTGGAGGATCTCATCCTAAGGAAACTATTTGGAAAATATGGGAAAGAAGAGCATTTTCCTTAGGAAATTATGATACTTTGTCAATATGCCTCAAATTTGTCCATATTGGCAAGGATATCTAAAATTTATGTGACAAATTGGAAGACCTATATGCTATTTTGCTTGAACATAGAAGCCTTCTTTCCTGTAGTGCTCAGACAAACAAAAAGTCTGTGAATTTTACTTGAATAAACATTGCAGGCTGGTGCTAACTTGTTATTGGTGCTGGCACAGATCAACAATTGGCCAAGTAAGAAAAGAGCCGACAAGGAAAACAATGTGAGACATAATATAATATAAAGTCCTGAGTTTTGAACCAGTAAGACAAAGCAAAACACAAGTTTAGAAAAAAATCACCAGAGTTTTTAGGCAGAAAATATCTCTTCACAGTCTGTACATTTACCCAGCTCAGTAAGAGAGACAATGGAGACCAACCATGGTTTTATGATTATCGTCATCAGTTCAAGTAACCACCACAAATAGCTGTGGAGAAAATGAAAGCTTGCAGAATATCTCAAAGTCAAAAATTAAAATATAAAAAATGAGGCAAAAATTTTACGTGCATTTAGGTTGAAGCACAATCCAAAAAAAGAGTACCAAATACCATAAATGTACATCTATCATTGGAAGTTTTCAACTTTTCGCTTTCTAAAAGCACATCTATGGTACATAGATGAGTTCTTACCCTTTTGTGGATCTATTATTTTACTATCTCAATTTTACTCTGCCCTTGTGTTTATTTGAACTATTTATTGAACTATTAAACTAGACTTAGAAATCAGATTCTTCCTACCTTTCAAAATATTAGTTACTAGGAATACAAAGAGGACTAAACCACCACTTCCATTTTTATGTAGCTTTCTGAATGTATTTATTTGGTGAATGATGCACATGATACCACAGAGCACATAAAAAAAAAATAGAGACATCAAAGTGGTTGAAACCAGTGAATTTGACTCTCATACATCATGAGATGTACTTTAAAAAGATGAAAATTCATCTGAACTTCTACTGGAAGTTCTCATATCCTTTTGGTTACTCAGATAGTGAAGAGAATGCTATAGAAATTGAAACTGCACTATACTTAAAATTTTGCTTTGCACCTCTGAAGGCAGGGAATACTCAATATAAAGCACTATGATAGCTGATGCTTGCAGGATTCTGGAGTTTAAACAAAGAAAAATAAGCACTCACAAAATGTCACATGACATAGCGGGATACCTGAGTTAAAAATTGGAAATCTGAGGACACTGCACAAGGAGTTTTACAAGGCTGAAAGAAAAAGAAGGAAGGTACTTTTCATTTTCCCAAGTACGTAAACCAAAAGAAACTCTTAAGCAGGAGATGGTAACATGATCAAAAGATGACAGAGAGCTCTACTCATCCTTCACTATACACAACTTTGTGACTATTCATACTATGACCCAGATATAGATTAAGATCAGCTAATGGATGGAAAATAGAACAGCAACGTAACAAGATAAAAATTATGCTGGTGAGCAATAAGAGCTTTAGGGAGGACTTGTGACTGTGATAGTGTCCATCTAAATATATGAAAGTACATAGAAGTATATAAAAGCATTTGGGCAGTGCATTCCACTGTTCATAAGAACCTAATCTTCACTCACACTTGTGAGCAGACATCATGTCAACTGTACTTTAATGGCCTAAAAGTTCATTGTCCAGTTGGAACTTCTCATCTCAATGCCCTTGACAGTCCCTGTGTTGCAGTTCATCTCTTCTAAAACAGGTGACTAAGACAGGATGAATCAGTCTTTGGAAATCCAGGGCCAATTATTCTTACCAACTGCAAGGAAGTCATGGGAGGAGGTAAGCATCTGTCTGCCCCAGAACTGTCTGGTGAGACAAATCCCACCTGTGCTCTGACCTGCCAGCTCCCTGAGCAGTTCTTCCTTCCGTCTGTGGTTCCTTCCTGGCACCCAGTGAGCTCACCTCTGACTTCTGCCTTTGCCTTCTTCACCTTTGCCTGACAGAAGTATCCCATACAATACTTCTGCTATTAAACATGAAAAAAAAAAAACAAAAACAAAAAACCCACCTGCTCGTGAAGCTTCCTCAACAGCACAGACTACTGAAAGCAAATCAAGCCTGTCCTTTGTCCTCTGTACTGGTTTCCCAAAGAAGATGAGATTCCTCATCTTACTGTATCTAAAAAATATGCCTAATGCTTTGAGGTGATGACCACATAATAACATCATTCCTCAGACACAGTGGAGCCTACCAGAGAGAATCTTGTTTGTGTAGGAAACTGGGCTACAGCAGCAGCAAGGCAAAATCTTTACTGTCTTCTGTTCCAACCACAAAGCTGCGAGCTTCTACCTGCCATCTCCATACAGGGAAGAGAAACACAAACAATAAAAATAAACAGAAAACCTCCAACTGTCAAGGCAGACCTTCAACATTTGTGTGCAGGAAGACAATGAACAGGGTTTACTCAGCTCTGCAGAGCTCATGACTCATGAACAATATGGAGGACAAAACATTCAGAGGTGGAGTTGAAGAAAGCTTAATTTATAGTTATGCCCTCCAAATCCCATTTAGCAGGCCAAAATGTGATTAATTTGTTCTACCACCTTTGGTTGTGTAAGAGGATGTGCTGAGCACTAATATATGAGCAGTCTAATATCACAGACTGTATCAAACCATTAAAAGTTCCTTTATCCAGAGCCCAGCCTTCTTGGGGAGGTTACAGACAGCCAGCAATTTACCTGTGCTGTATGATCTTTGATGCAATTATATCACTTTCTGTATCTGTTCAGAAAGAATAGAAGTATTGTCCAGAGAATGTGGACTTTCTTAAAAAACTTGGATCACAGATAAATTCTTTTCATATTGATATATTTTTTATATACCACACAAAGAGCAGCATATCTTTATGATCTAAATCAGGCAATTTGTATGGAGCAGGGAGATGTGTTGGCTTCAGGGTCACAGATACATTATACATTTCCACATACAGTTCCATTAGTATAAGCCCAGGTATCAAACCTGGTGATTGATTTCTGTGCTCTGCTGCTTTGGCCTGGTGCAGGTCAGTGGGTCATAATCTGCAGTCCTTAACCAGTTGCCTCTTTATTGTTTTTTTACTGCCTAAGTTTGTTAGACACCAGTGAGGAAGCTGCCTTCAACAAGAACAGCTGAATAAAAACTTCAAAAACTGGTCCTCTATTTGGTCTGCAATCTTTTGAAAAACCTGTTGAGACTTGTGGTAACAAAATGAGGCTGTAGCTTCTCAAGACACTGAATAGCAAAAAACCCAAAACGAGCCTATTCTGCAGAGAAGGACAAGAACTCCTTGCCTCTTCCTAAGCATGAAAAAGAGATGAACTCTGTTACAGAGCCTGTTAGCAGTAAATATGACACCCTCAGGCTGGAAGAAGCTCAGGGACTTACTGAGATGCCTTCCTCCTCAGGGCTCTGCTGGAGGCAGAGGAATGCTGGTGATGTTGCGAATATGCTTTTAGGAGCTGTCCTTGCAGGTACGCCAGCTTCAGTACAGCATCAGGCTTAAAAAATCAAAGGCAATGCCAGTATGGTATGCTCAGAGCAAGGCAGCCCAGCTGGAAGCATCTCCAGCTATGCCTGAGATGGGGCCTTGGTGGGGATCAGTGAGGCAGTGGTGAGTCTGCATGTGATAAAGGATCACAGGAACAAGGTCTGCCTTGGAG
Organism: Cettia cetti; assembly: GCA_013401135.1. Lineage (NCBI taxonomy): Eukaryota > Metazoa > Chordata > Aves > Passeriformes > Sylviidae > Cettia > Cettia cetti. The sequence goes on from VZUI01031652.1 coordinate 20,459, forward strand.
AAAAGGTAACCAGAGATAAATTTGAAGAAAAATGTCCTTCTCAATTAGTCTTGGATTCCAGTTATGTAGAAAGATAACCAGAACTGGGAATATGAGTAATAAGTGGCAGGTACACACCCTACCAAAGGAGTTGATATTATCCCTACCATAGCTCCTGATGTTTTCCCCACATTATTAACAGCAACATAGTCTAATCTGGATGGCACATCCATGAGCTGGTCCATCCCAGTGCCCCAGTCTCAGGGGAGACAACCAACTCTTCCAACCAAATCAGTAAAGACAAAACTAGCACTGCACTTTATCTGGAAAAACAACGACGCACAGCAACCCGCATGTTTGTATTCTCACTACCTGCCCCTCTTGAGTTTAGGGTTAGAGAGAAAGGATCTCAAGGTCCTAAGTTTCCGTTGCACTTATTCCCAGGTCACTTGTGAAGCTGCTACTACTTAGACTCCATTTCATGACCTGAGAAACCCTTCTTTTCTGTAGGGGATAAGGCCTTTTTTTCCTTCTTCCCCTTCCCTTCCCTTCCCAAGGTGCCTGATCATCTGAACATCTCTGGGCTCATACAACAGAACCAGAGTGATTTTCATAATCCTGAATAAAATAAACAGCATTGTTTTCCTGATAAAGGATACAGAATTGTGGGTTTCATACAAAATCTCCATCACTGTTACTTCTTTTTTCTTCAGTGTACAACTGAGACCAGAGTACCACTCTGTTAGACATAGTACGCATGAAGCCATTTACCCTATTTCAATGCCAATCTTACTTTGCCTTACTTTTCAAAAAACTGAAGATTTCACAGTATTTCTCATAGCTAAAAAAAAAAAAAAAAAAGTATTTCCACCTCGGCAACCCTGATGACAACCAATGGGCTGCCAAGAAAAATAAATACTTATTTTTCTGAAATAGTGTTACCCTTCCCTGCGATAATGACATGTCAGACAGGAATTGCTTTGAAAGCATCACCTCCCTCATACTATGTAAAGATGTGGTATAGACAAGTTTTCTAAACAATGTCAGGCTGGACATGATCCTCCTTTCATATCTCAATGGATTGCCTTTGAAATTCAGGTAGAGTAAATCACCAAATTGACACCCACCTTCCTACATAATTTGCTGAAGTTTTTCTTATCATACAGAAATGTTACATCTGTTACTGAAGATTCAAATGTGCAACTATATATGGACTCACATTTGTGCACAAACAGTAATACAGTATTTCTAGTCTAGTCCTGGGAAGGTTCCATGTATGTTTGTGGCTAGGCCAGAGTCCAGATCTAATGAGGGGTAAAAGTGCTTACAACATGTTAGACAAAAAAAAAAAAGTTGATTTTATTGCAAGGTAAATTTATAAATACACAAGATGGCTTTGGGAATATCAGTCTTAATCTCTTAGTGAATAAGTTTCTAGATTTCCTTTCTCTTCTGACTGAAAAAGGCTAAAATTTCCTTCATAGTGCTCAAAACTTCTCTTTGTTATAATCGTTATTGCATACAATCCATGAGAACCTGGTTCTCCTGGTATACATAGGTTACTCTCATTTAGCTTTCCAATTTGAGTGACATGTTAAAAGAACAACATTTTAAATTCTCTTAAGTGTTGACATTGAGAAAGAATTCTTTAAAAACAAGTATGCTTGTTTTTCATCATCCTAGAGCACATTCAGAGCAATCCTTCTGATCTCAGTGAACTTATCTTGGTGTACAATCTGGTTTCAATGAGGCAGACTTGAACTAAACCGAATAGGTATTTTCGACCAGTCATTGTCAAGTTAATGTCTTTCACGAGCAAACTCAAGGGCAAGACTGGCAACCAACGCCAAAGTCATTGTATCTGCTTACATTAGAGGTATGTTTGAATCAGAATCTCAAGTAGTGTATTAGCCAGATCAGTAAACAACACAGAGAAACAAGTGTCTTGTTTAGAAATGTGCAAGTATTTCTACAGAGAAAGGAGTATGACCGTTAGGATGTTTTTTAAACTGTAAACACATAATTACCCAGATGTTTAATTCCCCTCTTAGACTGCACAATAATAAATACAAATAAACATTTTAAAAACTCTGGTTAGCATTCTTTAGAGCAACTTATCAAACTATTATTTTTTCAAGTCCAGGAAATTCTATTTGCATTTCTGCTTCTTCACTACCACACACCTAATATTTTTTCTTTAATGATCCTCAAAGCTGTGTGTCTGCAAATCCCACAGGAGCCAGGGAGCACCTTGGATTGTTGAAGTCACTTTTTCTGCATCTTTAAAAGATGTATTTTGAAATTCATTTTGCTTATGTATGAATATTTTAATATATAGAATGTAATTCTGCCAAAAATATTCACACAGAAAACTGAGTAGGAATCTATTCAGTGTTTATAGGAGACCCACTTCCATTAAGCAACTGATCTTTGTAAGTCCTGTGAGTGCTCACCATAAACAAGTTCACTGTATATGTCTGCACTGCCTATCTCTTTCCTTCCTCCTGCAATCTGTTGCACAACTGGAGCTTCTAATCCATTTGTTTTCCATCCTCTGGCTACTTACTACCCTGGCAGGCTTTGCCTCATCATTTACATTGGGAAAAACTCTTAAAACCTTGTGGGAAATAAGAGGGCTGTTGGGGCCAGACAGGGAAATTCAGTTCCAAGTGCAGGGTTAAGGAAGTTAAGTGCCAGTTAATACTGGCAATGAGAGGGTTTCATTACACGATGATGGAATGTGTTAGGGGTGGAAGGAAGAGAGAAAACATAAGAGTGGACAAGAGTCAGATATCTCACTGGAAAACTCAGGAAATATTAAAAAAAAGAGAGAGGCTGGAAATACATCAGCCCACAACTGGAACTTTCTTAAGTTCATTTCAGCAGCAGGAGCTGAATTCAAGATGAAGGAGCTGGAAATAATACTGGAAAAGGATGATTTTCATATTTCAGTAAGGAATCTGGCAGGGATTTGGTCTAAAAGGGGCACATCACTGTGCTACTCCTCCTTGGCTTCACTGGTCCCATTTCCAGCTACAAACAGACTTGAAGGCACTGCTAAACAAATGAGAAGAGCTTTGCTGGGGATATGGTCAGGGCTGCAGACAGTGATGATCCAGGCAATTAGAGTGCATGGAAGCAACATGTATTTTCTACAAGCAGGAACCATTTTCCTGAGTGTTCTCCCACAAAACAACTGTGCAGCGTGAAGAGGCTGCCATGGTATCCAGCTGCTATAAACACTTCGGAAGACCCTATTTATTTAGGCACATGAAACTTAATTTTCCCAAACTCTCAGGTTCTCATTACAGACTTCTAAATTTCTACAAATGCTACTATTTCAAATTTCAGTAACTCTCCCTTTTCATATTTTTCTTCCTTTGGCTGTTTTGTGTTCCTTTTCTTCCCCCCTGCCACCTCTTACATGTTTGGAGATTGTCCAAAGAAATTAATTAAACTTGAAGGACATGATATTTGTTTCTTGTTTCAACCTCTTTCCCAGATTCCTTCTGCTGGGCGTTGCCTTTAATTAACAGCATTTTTGTTTGAAATCACATACTTAATGATCCCTATGTTCTCACTGTTTTGTTTAGTTTGGGTTTTACCTATTTCCTTCTTCTGTTTCTTTTCTTTTTTGTTTTGTTGTTGTTAAAAAATATAAGTTTATTTATTTGCATGGACTATACTGTTTATCCAAGTGAATAGTATCTTTAAGTGGAAAAATAAAAGCCAGGCCAAATTTGTTGCTTTTTTACTGTCTCAGCTTAATAGCTCTGTGGTTTCTTTCTTTCTTTTTCTCTCTTTCTTTCTCTCTTTCTTTCTCTTTCTTTCTCTTTCTTTCTTTCTTTCTTTCTTTCTTTCTTTCTTTCTTTCTTTCTTTCTTCCTTCCTTCCTTCCTTCCTTCCTTCCTTCCTTCCTTCCTTCCTTCCTTCCTTCCTTCCTTCCTTCCTTC
>VZUI01031654.1:0-79997 GCA_013401135.1 Cettia cetti
GCCGGGGAACCCGCGGCCGCCCGCCCGAGCGCCGCGCTGCCCCCCCGAACCCCCCCCCCGAGCCCAGCGGGAGCCGCGGCGGCCGCAGCCGCGTTGCGGCGGGGAGGTGGGAGCCGCGTTTGGCGGCCGGGGAGGGCAACGTTATAAAAAGCCTTTGTCTTGGGAATCGGCATCGCATCTCTCCTGCCGCCCGACGTGCTGCCGGCGGGGGCGAAAGCCACATTTTCGCTCGTTTGTTCTTTTCGCCGCCCCAGGCATGTCTTGACACAGCCGCGAGAGAGCCCGGCGTTTCCATGCACTTCCGACGGATGTCTTCGGCTGGGGCGAGAGCGGTGGGGGTTTGAGACTTTGTAGCGTATCTCGGTGCGAGCGTCTGTGAGGTTCCCATGATCACAGCGTGAAGGAGGAAGAACTGGGAGAAAGAAGCGGTTGTGGTGGCTTCTCTTCTTGCTGGGTCAGCCTTCCTGGATGGTTGCATTACTGACTTGTGGACACATTGTCAAGAGCGCACAGAGCAAGAGGCTTGATTATTTCCCCCCGTGTTTGGTTTCCGTCGTGATCTCTGTGCAGAATTCACCACTTTTCTCCCAGTTCGCCGGTCCGTACTGAGCAGCAGGAATATGCTCATGAAGGAGTACCGGATCTGTATGCCTCTGACAGTAGAAGAGGTAAGATCCGCGCTCGTACCGGAGAGGCTGTTCCTTTCCGAGCCTTTTCTCTTGCAAGGCGAATTGAGGTTATATTTGTTTTGCTGAATATTTTTTTCTTCGTGTAATGAACTTAGTCGGAGATGACTGGTTAGAGAGGAATGTTTTTATTGGAAAATATAGGAATCCTGCAGGAACGAACGTAACTTAAGTATAGCAAAAGCATTGTGTCGTCAAAATATTGATTATAAAGATTTTCCAACCAGACTTTTCAGAGGAATTTCATGCATATTTGCAAGGGAATGCTTTGTGCTGAAATTTCTATCTGATAAAGCGTTTGTCCAAAACCCAGATTCTAAACATATTTCACCCTTGCTGAAAATACCCTTACAGCTGAACGTGGCCTGAAACTCCAGCGCAGGTAGGGAAGAGAGGTGATAATTTATTAGCAAAACTTTGTTGTCATTTCAATAAGTGATTGAAAGTCAAACAGCTCTTTGTCGGTGTTCTGAGCTCTGTGTTAGGACTATTATGTTTTTTATTTATCTGCAGACATCCCACCGGCTCACTGTTTTAATTAAGACAGTAATAACTACACAGAGTACACGTGCTCTGGAGTTACTGATGCTCATGAAGTGTTTTGGGTGCAATTAGGTGCCCAAAGGCCCGATGGCGTTTGGAAAGGAGATGGTACTTTATAGTTTAGTGTCTTGCAAGTACAAAAAAAAAAAAACAACCTCTCTGTGTTGTCTTATCTGGCCATTTCTGCTGCGGATTTGGCATCGCGGAGGGGAGCGAGCCCTCTCTGGGTGCGCATTTTGCGCCGAGCTGCGCAAAGTTCCGCTGGCCCCGCGGGCGGCAGCGCGGCCGCCAGGGGGCGCCCCGCTCCGGCCCCGCCACGGCCCCGCTCCGCTCATGCCACGGCCCCGCCACGGCCCCGCTCCGCTTATGCCACGGCCCCGCCACGGCCCCGCTCCGGTCACGCCACGGCCCCGCTCCGGTCACGCCACGGCCCCGCCACGGCCCCGCCACGGCCCCGCCGGAGGGTCCCGGCCGAGACTCCCGGGCGGAGCGCCCCAATTCGCTCATTAATCCGCTAATTAATATACACATTTGTTCTTTGGCTCCATCCAGGCGAGTGTTTTGCCGCACAGTTTTATTTTTTGCAATGTGTGTGTAGAAGTCCTCGCGAGTGTGACACAGTAGTAATCTCAATGGTCGTTTTGTCCGTATCTTCAGATTTGGCAAATTAACAGTTCTCTAAAACTCAACTGGAACTGCCAAATATTTGCCGAATATTTGCTTCAGGCTGCAGGCAGGAAATTCCTTCTGCTGTAGGCAGGAGCTAAAACCACCATATACATGAAGTTAAATAGACATAGGTTTAATTCTAGCATGTTTCCATCCAAGTTATATCATATGCTGTGATATTGGATGGTATTATTCTTTTAATACATAATTTTCTTTGTTTATTGCATTACCCTAATGTAGACAACATTTTATCCAAGCCAGTTCCTGATGTCCTTAGACTACCACACTTAGTTAATAACAGTTCATTACATCATCAGAAGGGAGCAGATCTAATTTATTTTGAACATTATTGTTAAACAAGATTTCCAGATGCAGAAAATTCAAAAATCTTCCAAAACAGGAATGGTTGATTTATGATAAGGCAGAAGGCAATGTTAGATGTCATTTGTTCTCTAGAATGTTAACAGAATTAGTAAAGATACTCGATTTTGTCGTTTCTCTTATGTTGAATCACCCATTATTTAATCCAAGCACTGTAGCTTAGATGCCTGAATGAGGAACCTAGAACTGTCTGATGTTTAGCATCAATTTCATTATTAATTATAAAATGAACCAGGACAAAATTTTGAAATTAGCAAATACCTTATTTTTCTTACAATATTTGCATACTAAAACCATGTATTTCTCATGGTGGTTCATCTTTGTGACATTTCTTACAGTCCTGGGAAGGTGGTGTTATCTTATTTTTACCCTCGGTTGCACATTAACTACCAACACAGGGATATTTTTTGCCATTTGTGTAGAACAAGGTGCTGCATTGTGCAGTCTTCAAGGCAACATCATGGGGCAATGCTCACCCTTCAAAAGCCAAGAGCATTTTGGTTCTGAGAGGCCCAAAGTGCCTTCTGCAGGGTGCAAAGTCACTCTGAAGTTCGGTGGGCTCTGAGGGAAGGGCAGTTCCCACAGGAGCTGCAGTTTCCCGCAGGGTGGGGATTTTGGCTCTGGTGTGCAGTGGCACTCAGGTACCTGACCTGCATGGGCACCACTGGCAGTTAAGCACCCAAGAATTTCTGAGGTCCTGTCTCAACAAGTGTGGGAAAAATGCAGTTCTTTCTTATGCAACAGCATGGATTCCCTTTTTTGTGCTGTTTTTCTTACGTAGACCTAACAAACTCAGTTTTCTCTGTTGTTTGGATGTTCTGCCTTTCAGCCTGTGCACTTTATACATACATCCAAAAGTACTTCCTTGAGCAGCTTTCTTTTTTTAGCACTGCCTTGCCAGTTATCCATCCATAGAAGTCTCACAACATGAATGAGAAAGAACTATGTCCTAAATTTGTGGTGTTGTCACCAACACCAGAGTGGTTTCCATATCATTCCTGTGAAAATAATCTGACACAGGCAGGAAGATGAAATGTTAGCTCTGTCAGCCAAGCACCTGTATCCAACCTTCTGTAGTCAGATTTTGTGTGTAATGTGAAGAAATGTGCAGTAAAATGTTGTGTAATGTCCAGGCAAGTAACTGGAAGTCGTGACCTGGCATGTAAAATACCTTTGCATGCAGCAGTGTAGGAGTTCCTGCTGCTCTGGCTGACTATTACAACCTAAATTTATCTCTAGAGAACAGTGAAAAACTGATAGATGTCAGTGTAACAGCAACACTGTCTCCAGGTTTAAGTTTCTGGCACTGTTGTGGATAGGAAATTCCTTCATGAGCTACTGCAGATCCTGTTCCTGAGGCGTTCTTTTCTTGATGCCCTTATTAGATAAGATACCCAAATATTTATAGGAGGTTTGTTTATCTACCTGTCTGCTCAGAGGCCAAATGCTTTCTTGCAAAGAAAACATCTCCTAAGAAATGCTGTTTGGTACACACTGAACTGTTGTGGTGTATTTTGAGCCAGGATACAGGAGTTGGAGATGCATATTTGTTCCTCAATAAGCACCAGGTTGTTCTAAGAGTTCTTGCTGAGGTGCAGTGGCACTACACTACAGTTCTTATTCAAGGCTGAGCCTTTCTCAGTAAATTGGATTTTTGACAGCTGTTTAGGTCTCTTACATGTGCACAGTCACAAGCTGCCTGATCAGCTTTAAAATAATTTGAGAAAGGAAGCACCGTGTTAACTGCTAAGCAAAATAATAACATCTGCTGTTAGAAATTTGCAAATAAGGTCAGGATGGAACTGTTGGTTGACAAAACCAATATGATTGCCAATGAGAAGTCATTCTTTACCTCATTTGTAGTACTTGTGGCAAATTCAATCCATTTGTTAACATTGAGACGTTATGAATTAGAAAAAGCCGTTTCTTTGCATTAGTATATAAAGCAAGTAAAATCTGTTCCAGTAATTCCATAGGATATGTTACCAGTCTTCATTCCAGCTGCAATTAATAAATGAGCCTGCTGCTTGGTTATTTTTCCCCTTGCATTTTTATGTTAGTTCATTCTTACAAATGGCTTGTTACATCACATGAGAGAATATTATAATAGGCTGCATTGTGGGTTTTAAATATCATCAGTTAAAAAAACACATTCCTAAGCAAGTGAAAAGAACACCAAGCAATTGAAAAGAGTGAAGATGCTAAAAAATTCTCAGGCTTGGAGCTCATTGCAGTCAGAGTTCCACAATTTTTCCCAGGAAGGTTTACATGGGTTTGTGCTTTAGAGACACCTTTATCTGAAAATGTAAACCAAATGTGATAGGTTAGTGTGGTACTGAACTCTTCCTGGAAGAGGCAAAGTATAGTGAAATTCTTGCTTTGTGAGGAAAGTGATTATTCTTTAGGGAAATAGATGGAAAGACATTTTTGCTGGATCCTGTTGAAAATTGAGTTGTTACTGCTGTAAAATGCTATGAGTGATGTGAAGCTGGGTTGTGTAAATTTGAAAGCTGAACATCGAATAAACTAGAGGAGTCATAGGGTTTTTTCCTTGGAAACAGGGATGAGCATTAAGGTTTCTGTTAGTTTTGAACCGCACATGCATGGCCAGTACCTAAATTCCTGACAGGTTTTTCTTTCCTTTGTTCTTTATTTCAACCAAGATTTTCTCTGCTGAGGCTGGTGGAATCACTCCCACTCTGTGTTTTAAACAAAAGCCAAGTTGGATCTGTGGGGAGCACTGCCTGCATGAGGTGTGGAGGAACAGCTGTATTGTCATGAATACAAACAAGCAGAGACCTGCAAAATGTCTGTAAATGCAGATCATGGTTTTTCAACAAAAAGTCCTTTCAGCATTAACAAATTCTGGTTTTAGAGGTGTTATCCTTGCTGCTTTATAAAAATATCCATTGTTTAGTTCTTGTTTCAAACATTATGAATTCTCCCAGTGTGGATTATTTATGTAGAATTATTTTAACAATATGTGTAAACAGTATTTGTATCCTCTGAATCTCGTGTACACTTCTTCTTTAAAAGATTTCATAGTCTCCCATTTTGTGTACAAAGGGTACATGTTATAACATGTTTTATTCAGGCAGATTTACAGCTTATTGAAAGCATTTGAGAAAGGGTTGTTATGCCCTGAGAGTCAGCAGGTGTTACAATATTTGGACATAACTAGATGTATGTAGTACAGCAAAACCTTTAGTAGGGTATAAAGTGTAAAAGAATTTTTTTCTCTAAAGTACAGTGATCTGCTGTGGGGCAAACTACATCTACCCATCCTGCAAACAGATAGATTAAATAATGGTCAACTGTGTCCATTTCCTTCATTTCCCAACTGCACCTACAGAACATATTTTCAGAAATATATAAATGTATGGAACACTTCTAAGAGCAGTATGTTGGTCATAAGCAAGAGGACTATAAACAAACTTAAGCTGAAGTCATCTTATCAAATTTAATTTATTTTAATTACTTGTAAATGAAATTATAGCTGGACCATGTCATGTCCATGACCCCTGCAGAAAACGTTTATCTGGCATTTTTGAGCTCAGGTTCTCCAGCAAAAACAGGCTTACTGTGCAATTTTAATTTAAGCTATCAACAGCTCTCATGCATCTCACACCAGTTCATTTACAACATACTGAACTGCTGTGAAACATAAAGGACTTTTTGCTGTAGTTAATCATTCTGTCAGGAGATGCCTTCTGAGAACATCATCAGCCTCACCTGCCTTTTGCAGTTAATACAGTGGAGGCACTGACATGTTTGTCTGAGGAGGATTCAGAGATAATTATTGAGCTAGAAAACCTCTTTGCACCGTTCTGAGCATCTTTTTACCCTTTAAAAGAATTCCTTGTGTATGTCTCTTGTCAGCAAAGGGGTTGGATGTGGTCTTTGTTGAGTGGTCATGTCTACTCTCCTCACAAGGTCTTTGCTACATATAGTGTGACCTTAAATTCACCTTAAATCTTATGGCCTGGGAAGAATCATTGTAAAAGATAAAACCTATGAGAAAAAGCACCAGAAGTTAACTATTAACACCAAGGAAGAATACCTATTCAATTTTCTTTGGTTGCATAATCTATTTGCAAGAAGCAATAGATGAAAGGGAGAGCTGGGTTTTAGCATTGGAAAAAATAAACACCTTGCTTTGGTTTGGCCTTCCTACATTAGTTGTGGTCAGCTGTAAAAGTACAGCAGTGCAGAGCAGATGTCAAACATTCACTGAATTCCACTGCAAATAGAAATCCAAAAATATGCAGTTTTCTCCCTCACTCCTGTTTGCACCTTTCAGTATAACTCTGTGAAAGAAATAAGACAATCTTTGTTCTGCAGACTTCAGTGTAAATCATTAAAAAAAAATCTTTCAGTGGAAAGCATTAGATATTACCCAAGGAACACCAGACTGATATCCATCTCTCTTTATCTCCCTTGTTCTGTCTTTCCCTGTCAACACTTTTCTCCAAGGTGTGTATATATACATATATAGAGAGAGAGTGAATAATACCACACGTTTGAGTTGAGGGCTTTGTTAGCAAAGTACAGGCCCAGTTTTGCATTTCCCATAAAAGAAAATGCAGCCTGTTGGTGGTTTAGGACATTTTCTAGCTAAAGCACTCTACAGAGCCTTAGTGCTATCAAGAACTCTATGAGCTGTGTTTGTTTTTGAAGCATAATGTAGGTTTGGAAACAAAAGAACAGGGAGAGAAAAACACAGAATGTCAATATTGGCTTTTAAAACTTAGAGTTTTCTGGTTTTTTTTTTATTTTGGGGTGAACTTTGTCTTGCTGAGAACATGAAGTTCTTGTAAGAGTTGATGTTAATGTCAAATGATCAGCACTTTTGAAATTCTGACAACTTCTGTTTATGTACCTAATAATGAATGTAGATGTCTGTATTGGCATCTTGATGTTTGATAGCTCTGAAATGTCAAATACATTTTCCCATAGTCCAGTCTGTTTGATTTCTTCATTCTTCATACTTTAAGGTTAGAAATAATATAACTATTCCAATTTTCATGTGCTTGGTTGCATATGTTACGAAAAAGTTAGGTGATTAATGAATATTAAAGTCTATAAAGCCCTTTAGATTAGAGGAAGACAAAGATTTCTGTACTTACTAGGAAAAGTTACAAATTATATTTTCCTTCATGAGTATTCACTTGAGTCTGATAGGCATTTGCATTGTTAAAATCTGTTAGAGATCATGTTCTTGGGTACAAAAGGCTGCCTAGTCAGATAATGGAAAACCCATAGTTTATAACAATGATTCATTCACTAAATTCTTCTGTGTGACTGGTGAGCTGACAAATGTGTTCCCCAGGCTGTTCTTACAGAGGCAAGTCGGTTGTGGATCTAAAATCCACACAAGCTTTCCATTTGGGCTGTCCAGCCTAACACACAAGCAACCATTATTCACTCTGAGGATGGGGAGGGATAACACACACATGGAAACCCCTGAACATTCTCAGTTGTTGTGGGTAAAGAATAATCCTTTCTATCCTTATTAATGGAAAACTTACTTGGATTTTTTTTTTCCACAGAGTTATAAATTTCATTATCTTTATCTTCTTTGGTTCATAGAGCATCTATAATGACCAGCTGTAGATATTTTGAGACTTTATTTGCAAAATAAAGCAAATAATGACATTTCATGCAAATTTGCTGTGAGAGCCCTCCAGTGCAGCCTGAAGAACTCTCTGTAGGAATATTGTGCATGTATTTAAGTGTAATTGCCAGTGTCTGCAGGCATCTAAAAAACAAGGAGAAAGGTGCTCCCCAGGACTATTGACTGTGTTTAAAAAGGAGTGAAGAAAAGGTAATTTAGATTTCAAGTTGGGTTAACAGATGGATTTACAGTCTCTAGGTGGGAGAAACCAGACTTGAACTTCACCTGTGTTTATATATAATGCTTTTAGTCTGGGCTTAGTCTTGTTTATCTCCTCCTAAATTCATAATTTCTTTCCAATTTTGGTTATAAGTGATCTGCCAATTTTGGATCCTTGGATATGTATCAAAATGCTATTTTTAATTTTCTTAAGTACAATGCAGGGTGCTAAATTGTAGGAATGACATTTTAATGGCTCTTCTTGGGAAAAAAATGCATCTTCCATCTTTTTCTTGTTTGTGGTTAGAAAATGCTGCAGCAGTCTTGGGTTCTATTGGTTTTGTACTTTTGCAGTTCCAGAGCTGGTTTTCCTGTGCACCCTCCAAGCTCCAGCACATCCATAACTTGCACACCCACTTAATTTGAAGCACCAGCAGTCATGTGAGTCACAGGACATGAATGTTTGTGGATTTAGTAAAAGACTTGTTCGTATGCTCTCCAGAAAAATCGTGGTCTTTATTTAGGAGGTTTTACGTGTCTGTTCTAAGATTAGTCCTGCCCAAGTGATTTAGGAATACTTAGGCTCTGTGGGAATTGTTTTCTGTGAGAGTGCTGAGAATGCCTTATTTTCCATTTCATCACACTAAATGTCATCTTAGGTTTAATGTGTTGACCAATTAATGACTGTGTTCAGGGTTTTTTCTGTAAAAATATTATTACAATGCATGACAGAATAATTGTGTGATAATGCACTCCAGTGTGATGCACACTGTTGCTCAAGTGCTTAACAATCAGCCACTGATGACAAACACAACTAATTTTTGAATATATTTTCAGGTTTTTGCTCTCATTTTATAAAAAGATTATTAAAATAACCTTTTGTGCTAGTGGCACCATCTTGCTTGAAGGGTTCTCAAAATACAGAAGTCTACCATGTACCAAAAAATTGTCTTTATCAAAAAGGTAAAGGCAATGATAATTCTCTTGAAGTTCTTACCCATGCCAAGCTTGAATCTCTCCTGGCCATACAGAGACATTTTAAATAGTCTCATCTGTTAGGTCCATTTGAACACTGGTCCTAGTATGTATAATCTTATCTTCTGAAAGATGCTTGACAAATTTATCTAGCTACTTCTCTGATTTTGTCAGGTTTTCTTCAAAAGTGCAAATTAGCTGACCTCTAAGTAATATTTTCATTTGATAAATTAATTGTACAATGGTTTGCAATAAGCCAAATGAAGCACATTAAATACACACATGAGTACAGTCTTAAATAACCTACCTGTTTCTTTTATCCCATAGATTTGATATAAAAACTTATTTAAATCTTCCTTCAGTGGGGCAGTTTTTGTTTTGCTTCACTCTGCGTGAACAGAAAAAACACTCCATGGAAATTAGACCACAGTAATACCAATGAGTGCTGTCACTGCTGTCAGAGAGACCAAGACTTCACCAAATATGTGTGATAAAACAGCATATTTTTAGAACAGAAATGTTGAGAATTTAAATTCTATTTTAATTGCATGGCGTAAATCTGAAATAATTCCATTGACCTCAGGAGATCCATTACAGATTTTTATCAGTCTGATCAAAAGTGGACTTTAACCAATGGCTGTAAACTAAAAGAAAACCCAAGTTTCTCAAATCTATTGTTCTGATCAAGAAAGAGACCAAGCTGATGTCTCTAAACCTTTAATATTCTTGCCTAGCCTAAATAACATTATCACGTGTTTAGATTAAGCCCCCAGATTTGTGTGAAACCTCTGTGATGTCTATGAGCCTACATTAAGTGAAATTCTTGCTGTCCTCACACTACAGACTTCTCAGTTACCTCTTTGCTCTCAGTGTTCAGTCCTGGTTTTATAGAACCTTTGATTTCCTTTCCTTTGCCCCGTTTCTGAGCCCTTGGTCACTCCAAAGTGAGGAAGCCTCTCCAGCCCAGCAGGCGTGTGGCCAGCTGGCAGCAAGCTGCTGCTCTTGCTTGGCCTGGCCTTTGCAGGGAATAAGGAACTGCACAGCAGACTGGAACAATTGAGAATTCAGCTCCCTCTTGAGTGCTCGGCTCAGATTGAATCCCTGTATTCCCACAGTTACCATGGATCTTTCTCCCAGAATGAAGCTAAAGAGAGCACCAAGTTCCAAAATTTCTCCAATGTCTTAGAGGGTTGCTAAGTTTATTTGCATTTCTAAACTATTTGCTACTCAGTTAAGCCCAGTTTTTTGTTTCTTTTTCTTTTTTTCTTGTTTCTTTTTTCTCCTCAGGGATGATTCAGTATAAAAACATGTTTGTCTATATTAAGGGGACTCTGTTATACATTTGGGATATGCTGGGATTTTTTTTCCCTATTAACTTCAGTGGAAACAGAATAAAGCCTAAATGGGGATTTTGTTGTTGTTAATTTGTTCTCCACTGTTCTGCTATAGCTTATTTTCTCCACTATCTCTGGGTTTTTTCATGTCTGAACTTGAACTCGCTTGGAGTCAAGTTGTGCTGAACTTCTAAATCTGTTCTGAGGGAGTTTGAGATGAGGCAAACAGCATTTGAGTGGAAATGTTATGTCATAGTAACAAATGCCTATGGATTAGTTAGTTTATTTCCAGGACCTCATGGGCTATACATTGCTATTTATAATTTAACTTTCTCAAGCAGCCACGACTGTGTTTATGTTGCCATGGTGTTCCTTGCCATACTTGAGGGTGGATAGTAAATGCTATAATTGAAAATAGATACTCCCACTGAATTAAGGGTAACAGGTGGTAATGTTTTTATTTAATCATGCTGCAAGCATATTACAAGTTAAATGTAGATACCTCTACTCCTGCCTCTTTGCCAAGACATTTTCAGACATGCCAATTTGTCTTCAGTGGCCAGGACTGGAGTAAACAACATGAGTGATTTGTCTTGTGACAGGCCAAGGAATGAATGTCAGTGGCCATCAATGAGCATCCTCCACTCCAGAAGCAAATGTTCTTCTGCAGCAGGGAAGGAGCTGCTCCGATGCATGGGGACAGGTCTCTGTCTCATCCTTCCCCTGGGGGCTGAGCTCTGGGCAAAGCATCTGAGGAGCAGCAGTTGCTGTTTGCTTGTGATCTCCACACATTAGCCCTTTACCTCATCTCAACTCTTCATTTCCTTCTGTTTCCCACTGAAGTTTTCCAGATTTTCCATGTGGGCAAGACACATCCTACTATCACAACTATTCAAACCATCCCCCTCTCATGACCATAAGAATAGCTTTTGATTAAATTTTGTCAACTCCAATAGAATCAGTTAAATGATATAACACATCATACATGAATCACATAATATATAAATATATATTTTTTCACATGTGAATACATATATATTTTCCATTCTTCAGAGTAAAAAGACAGAAACACACAGATACTATCCTAAATTATTCTTAATGTTTAGGTGGGGGGGAAAGGTGTTGTAGATTTTTCTCCCCAAAATATTCTAAGATATGAAAATTAAATAATTCAAAATAATTTCAAGCTCTGTATTTACAGCAAAAAGCCATATGCCCAGGAGTATAAAGTAACCAGGTGCAAATACTTCAGACAGGATAATGTGGTTATTATCAAAGGCATTTATAAAATACATGTTAATAGAGCCATACCAAGGATGCCTAATTGGTGCAGTTGTGTGAGCAGTGAAGGGCAGAGTGGAGCTTGCTGCCTGAGTTCTGCACAGCAGTCTCCCATTGAGGATTTTTGTACCATTTTTAGAAGCAGCTGTCAGACTTTGGTCTTTATTAAGTTTGGCTAATTGTGTCCTCCAATTTTTCCTACAGCTATAGGATATAAAATGAATTTTCAGGAGCAGGAGATGTGTGCGTACACAGAGTTTTTTCTTTAACTCAGTTCAGGGTTGTTTCTTGTTTCTCAATTTTCCTTTCACATTTTACCATTTTTTAAAGCAAAGCCAAATAAAATAATGTTTTATGGATGGCATGTTTTGTCATATTTTGGTTTTTAAGCTGGTTTATATTGGCTGGAAATGCTCATGTTATTTAAACCAGTGTCATTTGCTTTGTACACAAGACCAAGAGTCAGAGAATGTCTTAAAGCTTTGCAAGGAGGTCCTTAAGGCCTTTTACAAGCTCCCAGCAATTGCATTCCTTTCCATGGGTTGTTATATTTAACATCTTTGTTTGCAGGCCTTTTCCACAATTTTGGAAGTTAGACTTGCAAATTAAGTGAGTTACTTCAGGCTTATGTTATAGGTAGCACTTGATTGAGTTTACTGTTAGAGAAAAGCTGAGGACATTCCCTAAGGCCACTCACAAACTTTCATGTAACAGTAAGTGTGCAGTAAAGCATTAGGCTTTGAAGTATTCATGCATATTTAATGGAAGGGAAGGAGAGAACTCAGCATTGTAGCCAATCCAAACCTTTAACAAGAACAGTGAGTTAAGGAAAAAAATTGAGTTTGCAAGATATTTTTGATCAAAGGAAATAAAAGAAAGCATTGCTGAAGGTGATTAATGTAGATTAGTAGATCATGTGTTTTAAGGACAATGTCTTGGTTTCACAGATCTAATGGAAATTCAGTTTCCAGCTTGAATTTTTCTTGATCTTTCTGAGTTTTCGCAGCTCAGCTGTCCCTTCACCATCTTTTTGGAGATGTAGGACCTCTGCTTTGTTTTGGTACTGGTGCTAAGTTTGGAAGTCTCAGAGTCCTTGTGTAAACCTGTGCCTTGAAGCTGCCTAGATCTCATCTAAATAGATGGGAAATAGCTGCCTCACTCTTCTAACCAGTGTCACCTGTGTGGGCATAAGAGCAAGAGTCTGGAGTCAAGCTGCTGCTTCAGCAAGGTCTTCATTCAGCCACAAACCAGAATTGAGTCTTGAAGTTTATGCAAGCTTTGCCACTGTGCTTTACCAGGCTTCATTTTGTTGAGTTTATATCAGGTTATTCCACACTTTTCTTAAGCAGTTATCTATGAATATTCATTCTTTACAGTCACGATTCTCAGTGTGAAATTGTAGCATGAATTTTTATCTTGGTGTTGATGGGTGGTTCCTGATACTCCCCCCTCCTGCGCCGAGTGTTCATTTCTCTGGTATCTTGCTTTTTAAATACAGGTTACACCACAGTGAAAATGCTCTTGGTTTAAAACATTTTTTCCCATTTTGTCAGTTAAAAGAAAAGAAGTGAAAAGCAAGGGAAAAAGGAAGGACACAGAATGCATTTTTCAGAGAAAGGAATTGAAGTAATAGGGTTTATAGCAATAGAAATCACTTGCTCCATCAGGCGACATTTAAAAGTATTTTCCATTTTTTGGAAACTGGAAATACAAGGCAACCATGTAGGAAAAGAAATAGACTTGCTGATTAAATATTTTATCATGCAATCATTGACATAAAAATAATGACAGAGCTATTGAGGTACATTTTTACCTGTCTTATCTTGCAAGCCCCTCTTTTACTTTTGGACTTTTGACACCTTCCAGTCAAGAGTTTCAAAGAAAAAGGACTTTTAGCTCTATCAACATTTCATCACCCCACTGACTTAGGTGTGCAAATTGTTTGCATATGTCAGATTTAAACAAAAACTGTTTTGGAGGCGCAGAAAACTTTGCAAGTTGACATGTAAAGTTCACCTCAATAAGTCAGCTGAAAATTTGGTTCCTTGTATCCTTTCTGTAGCAAATTAGTGTACTGCATCTGCCTATGATATTCCAGAAAACAGAGAAAGAAAAATTATATCATCAAAGTCTAAAAGGTGTAGAGCATCTGTAGACTTTTTCTTTTAATATTTCATATACCTGCATATTGATCCTAGTTTAAAACAGTTTCTTAGGCTTCAAAGATTGATTATTTCTTCATATGTTGCATTTATAGTGATGGAATAGAGTTACTCTTTTTTTCCTGTTAAATCTTAAGCATTTTTTATACATTCAAAAAATATACAAACTCTTCTGTGAAAGGTTTCTTGACAGAAGCCAGCATTTCAGCATATCTGTCTAATGAAGCTGCTTGGGGAATGGCTGTCATGGAAATGCAAAGACCTGTGGGTGGCATAAAGCCATTCTGACATCCTGAGTACGGGATCCTTTTCAGGCAGACTTTGAACAGCTCCACAAATTAATCATTACCCTAAGGCAGGGTGGCACTGGGATGTGCACTGCATTTTCATAGGAACGAGAAATCACTCGCCCAGGATTGGAGGCCCGTGTCCTGTATTCCCTGTATTCCTGCACTGCCAGTAGGGGAGGTCTGGTTTCCTCTCAGCTGACCTTCTGAGATGTTTCTCTGTAATTTCACACTGCTCAGCCCTGTGGCCCAGCTGTACCTCTCTGTTCCAGAAGCAGAAGCAGTACCAGAGCTGTGTGACACAGGCTAACCAGCAGGAAACTGGGAGCTCTTTGGTTCCTCTCTGTGTAGAAGACCACAGTGAAGCCTGAGTTTTCCTCCCTGAACTCTTCCATCTGCAGTGCTGAGGTGACCCTGTGGTGAATTTGGGCTAAAGAATTTTAAGCTGGTGTCCCAGGTGTTCATTCCCTCTAAGGTCAAGGAGATAAAGTTACTGAGCTTTACATCTAATCAAGAGTTGCTCTCTCAGGCTTGCAGGCTGCAAGTGATCACTGTAACTGTATCCTCTATGTTCTCTCCTTTTTTCTCTTTGTACTCTCTGTAATATGCCTCCCACTCCCTCTTTTGAATCCTTTTTGTAGGAGGTTAATTTCAAAACTGTAGCTTTCCATCCTTGTTGGGTTCATGTTATCTTAAGTTGCTACAACCATCGTTAATTACAAGTGGAACACTTTCAGACCCAGCACAAATTCCTCCCGGGCTTAACTGATGCCCTCTCTCCAGTGTTAAAAACTATTTGTCTATTTATTTCACTTTTTATTGCACCTTGTAAACAATGATTTGTCCATGCAAGGAACTTCCTTATGGGAAATTTGTTTCTTTTAGAATATGAGGGAATGTGCCCTCAGGCACATGGTGTGACTCTTGGGGATGTCCTGTGCAGGGCTAAGAGTTGGACTTGATGATCCTGGTGCATCCCTTCCAACCCAGCATGTTCCATGATTCTGTGGCCTTGGCAAAATGGGCTTTTGATATTAAATTGCCCATTAGCAGCTGGGTCTGCTCTGGCTGTGTACCTGCTGACCTCTTTAAACACAGATTAACACATAACTTCTCCTCACTAAACCTGTCTTAAATTTCACTCTGTGTTTATGCATACAAGCTGTGCTGGTCATACACTTTTTCATTTTTCTTGAGTGATAGGAAGCACTCTCATATGCCCTTTCTCAATCTTCTGTTCAATACATTGAATAGATGATAGCAAATCAAAAACATATGAAAAGCAAATTAATACAACTCCTGTCTTTCTTGGTGAAAGTGTAGAGTTATAATTTAATGACAACACAACATACTGAATTAATTTTAAGTGCAAAGATGCGATCTTTGGAGTACCAACTGAGATTTTTTTTACCGTGGCTACCTGCTTTACTGAATGGAAACACAAAACTTGAGTAGAGGATTTTTGATTACTTTTTTTTTTTTTCATTTTTATTCTTCTAAACCATCGACTATTTGGGGACTGTTTCTTAAGGAGAATCACAGAGGTAGCAATAATGCTCATAGTTAGGATTTCAGGCAGTTTATTAATACTTTTTGCAAGTAATATTTATCAGTGCACCAGTATATGCATATTATATTAGAAATTGTTTTGCCAAGTTCTGGTTGGCAGGATGTCATGTTCCCTGGTTTCCATTTGGAGCTGCGGACTCTTCTGATTGTTTTATCTCTAAAAGGAGTTAACAATTGCTTTCTTTTAGATCCTAGCTCTTATAGGATGCAGAGCATCTAAACTAACAGGGTCCTGTGCTCCAGGAGTGATTCCCCACTTTGTCACTGCCAGGAGCAAACACAGTTCTGCTGTTGTTTCATCCCCACAGCCCTGGTTCATGCCCAGCATACAGAGCTGTCTGTCTTGAAAACAGAGATAAATTTCCATGTCCGTGTTTAACTTTGATTTGTAGTTACATTTTCACCCTTACCTCCTCCCACTGACTGTAAACCAGTAAGTGAAAAGCACACCACGTACACAATCTGCAGGCAAGCATTGGATATGCTTGTAATTAATTGACAGCATTCCTATGGATATGCTTGTAATTAATTGACAGCATTCCTATACATGCTGGCCAGCAAGATGAATGCCCTTCTCAGATCCACTTCCACTCAGTGAAGCCAGTGGGAGTTTCTCTTCTCTTGCATTAAGAATGTGAAAATATGAACCTAAGAGAGAATTCATTGAATGAGGAGCTCTGTGTGACATGCAAGACAATTCTGTTCTGAACTGCACTCTGTAGAACTCTGCTGGCTTTGTCTTACTCTCCCACAAAGTACCACAAGTCATTTTTGCATATGACATTCACATTTATGTGTTCTTTAAACTGTTCTACCAGAGGACCAAATTATGTTAGAAAATTTCAACTGTTTCCTAGGGACTTCTAATAAAATTGTAAACCTGATGATTTGCTAAATTATATATAATATGGACAAAATGGCACAAGATGAGGCAAGGTTTTTTCTGGTCAGTAGATATCTCGGAGGAAACGAGCCAGGCTTGGTAAGCCAGTACATTTTTCTGTTTGGGCATTTTTTTGCTTTGCTGCCTCATCTTCAGCGAATGAGTTAACAATCAAAAATCTTTTTCATCTGGCCCCTTGTTCTGAAACTCCAAAATTACTTTGTCCTCTGTTGATATCTGAAATCCTCACCTTCTCAGAAGAAAACGTGTTTTCCTCATCAGAAAATTAAAACATCCCATGACTACAAGTGCAGGAATCCTGGCAGCCCCAGTGGTGCTCCACGTTCAATTAGGAGTGACATCAGTAGGCATTGGGACCTTTTCGTTTTGCTGCTCGTGCTCTCCTGTGGTGGCTGCAGTCCTGGAATTGATGGCCCGTGGAAGCTTTTGCTGCCAGGAATGGGGGAAATATGCAAATATAATAATCTTATGAATCATCTTGTAGAAGGCATTGCTGTAGTCTGAGGCAGAATTATAAACCATCAAAACATGCAAATCACGTTTGTGTGAGTGACACAGTGAGGGTGTCCCTGTGCTTAAGTAGGGCATTACTCAAAATAGTACTATTCCAGCTTTCCATGGGAAAGTACTTTCTGTTCAGTGAGATGTTTTCTTTCTCTACCTAGTCATCAAAAACACCATCAATCCCATTTCCAGTGAGGCAAGCTTCTGTGGAATGTGACATTCATTATTTCCCGTACTTGATAAGAGCTGTAGACCTAGATTTGTACAGAATGCAACATATACTTTGTTAAAAAAAAAAAAAAATCTTTATGCTTGAAAAAGGGCTTGTTCAGAAGAACTTGGCATCAAAAATTTGATTTTCTGACTAGATGCAAGAGAGATAAATTCACTCTTTCTGTAGTTTTCATGCACCTTAATGTAGAGAAGGAAATAGGAGTGAGTTTGTTGGAGTAATGATATAGAGTGTATGGTTGGAAATAACTCAAAGGTAATCTCCTGCTGCTCTTCCTGTGTCTGTTGAGGAAAAGAATATTATTACAGCAGACAACTGTCAGATGAAATTTCAGAATTTATATATTACAGAAATAAAATATACCGTGCACATTATAATCATGCTACCAATTTAGTGAATGTTTTTGGTGGAATTAACAACATAAATTAAAATCTATACAGACTATAAGCATATTATTCACTCAGCTGCCTTCCTGGACCTCCAGGCTTGATCTTCTTTCCTTTGCATGCATGGGATTTGTGCAGGCATCTAGAGTTTCATGCCAGTATATGAGGTGGCTGTCAAATAAGATCCAGTGAACAGAGGTGATGGCACTTTTCCCCCCTCAGTATCCCAAAGGGTAATTGCACACAAATATATCATTG
Source organism: Cettia cetti (assembly GCA_013401135.1). Taxonomy (NCBI): domain Eukaryota; kingdom Metazoa; phylum Chordata; class Aves; order Passeriformes; family Sylviidae; genus Cettia; species Cettia cetti. Next base: position 18,005 of record VZUI01031654.1, read on the forward strand.
TTTCTCTGGATCTAAAGAGAAGCTTTAAAGCCTCATAGAATACAGGATTGGTTGTGTCATTTTTATGTTACTTTACATGGCTTCAGTTTGTGTCCTGTTGAATACAATGTTCTGAGCCTTGCCATTTATTTTTTCAGTTTCTATGAGCTTAACCATTTAGGATGATCCACCAATTTGGTTTGAAGCACAAAATGGGGTGTATTCATGCAAGTATTAGTCCTAATCTATATGTCCTGATGAACATCAAATTAATAGTTTGAGTCACAGAGGTTAAAAAGGAATTTCAAGTGCTGCTTTAATGAGGACAGACAGGAACATCTTTTGATACCTTGTACTGAATTTAAGCAGTTGCCTATCTGATATACTTTATAGTGGTGCCCGCTCCGCTTCCATAATTATGGGCCTGTCAGCATTTCCATTACTAACCCCTATATTACAGCTGAAAATATCACTCCAGGATGAAGTTTTGTACAAAGCCTTTCAGCTGTGAACGAAGAAGCTTTCAAAATTAATTTTGCTGCTTCTCCAATTTAAAAAATGAAGTTGTGCTGTTGCTTGCTCTACCCTGTATTAATGTCTTGTTTTCAGAAAAAAAACCCCACAGGGTCAAAATACTGATGTTTGTTTCCTGTAGCATGAATATAACACATTGAATAGATAAGAACTGAAAGCTGAGTGCATTTATTTAACCACAAATAAAAGCACAAGCAGGAAAAAGTACATCTGCAAGCTGCTACTCTGAGCTCAGAGCCACCTCACTTCATTTTCACCTGTCTGCAGAGATTTCAGTAGCCTCTATCCTTTTGCAGAGATTCCAAAACAGCTGGGAAATTATAATTTTGGTATCAACATAGACTGATATAAAAATTGTTATTTAAGAGTTCAAGGTAACTTGAAATTAGGAGGTGCCAAAATTAATGTTGCCCATATAGTTTTGGTTTGCCTGCTTTTTTGAATATATTTTCCATAAAACTGGCTCCTGAATAGGCTGGGTGAGGCTGATGGGAGCACCATGTTTTCATGATATAATTTTTTTGTCTTTTTTTCCACTAATTTAAATCTCTGAAACTGGAACCACTGTCTACCATGGTTTTGAGTGATGCTTATCACTAAAGTATCTGAATGTTTACTATACATTATTCAATTTATTTTCATTACATTTTTGTAAATGAACAAGTTCTATAACTTTGCAGATGACAAAAGTCTGTATTGAGACAATAATTGAAAATATTCACCTTTTTTGAATATTTAACACTTGGAGCTTGATTTTCCAGGGTGGAACTGGCAACACAGTTCTCATAGACTTTAGCAGCTGGCAATGGATTAAGTGATTTGCTTTGTGTTACCTTCATTGCTTAAATGTCATCATTTCTCATCCTTCTGCCTCACGGCCGGGCCCTCGTGCTGGTGATGCCCAGAGGATTCGCCTTCATGTGGAGTCTCCACTTCATGTGACCTTGAGCTGGCACTGTTTGCCCTTCCCAGAATGTTTTTCAGCACTTCAGCAAATGGAGCAGAAGCCCTACGCAAAATCATCCACATTAGTATGCAACTGCCTCGAATAGGGAGAAAAAGATGTACATGATTATTTAATTGTGCCACTGTTTAGGTACCCAAGTGCATTTAGATCCAATCAGACACCCATCCCTTTCAGTAGCTCCTGACTGCCTGGCTTTACAAGCTGAGTAAGATTTCCTTAAGCATAGTTTTTGTTCGCAATTATCTTGGGGATTTTGCCAACTTCTGAGAAAAAAAGAGCTTGACTATCATAGAATCACAGAATAGTTTGGGTTGGAAAGGACCTTTAAAGGTCATCTGGTCCCACCCCTTGCCATGGGCAGGACCATCATGTGGTGTGTGATCATCCAGCCTCATGTGAGTTGCTGCCTCTTATCACCGGTGCTGGAACCTTGGGATGTGCTGCACAGGCTGCTGCACTTGAGATAATGAAAGTAATGGATAAAATGAGCATTTTGAATGTACACAGTGCCATATGATAGAAGAGAATAAGCGATAGAAAAAAATCTGTGATAAAGAACACGAGAAACATACACCCTAAATATAGTAGGATCTGTGAGAGTGTGCAGTGAGAACAGAGTATTTTGATAATTCTTCTGGAAAGCCCTAAAAATCTTCTTTGAGAATATGGAGCTGTATTTGCAAAGACTTAAATTTAAAGGTTTATATTTAGCCAAGGAATTTTCATGCATAAGTATTTATGCAAAGACTACATGTCTGTTGAATTTCAAGTCCCTTTCCTAGCTCCCTGTAGGCATAAGAGCCTTCCAAAGAAAAAAAATTTCTGACACTTATTTCCAATACAATGAATCATTTTTATTTAATAATTGCTATTATTTTTACCAGCAACTAAAACATTCTGGAGCCGTTTTCATTGTGGCTTTCTGAGCCTAAAGTAGACAGAGTAAAACATCATGCAACTAAAATTCAGTGGAGTTTTTACCAGCAAGAGAAGGATCTCTTGTAATGGCAGTTGTTAGTCAGTTAATGTCTCTGCTCATTAGATACAAATCTACTTTAGATTAGATTTAGATACAAATCTACTTTAGATACAAATCTCTTCAATGTAAGTGGTTCATTTTCATATTACTCTTTACTGATAACATGAATTTTAAACACAATTCTGTTAACAGAAAAATACCGCTACGTATTTACACAGTGCACTGCTTATGTCAGTGTTAAAATAAATAGTTGATGGTAGCATAAACTTGTGTTTTACTTAACTGGCAATGACCTGCTGCAGTATCAACATCATTGTTAGCAATATAAACAGACAGCTAGTAAATACACAACACACGCACTGAAGTGCCTTCATTGGAATTACTGTCAGAGCAAGACTGGATTAAGTCAAACTACCAGCTGCTTTTGATATTTCAGGCCAGATTCAGCAAGACAGTGGCTGTCATCAAGTCAAATACAGATCAGCAGGAGATGAGAATGGTTTTTTGGCTTCAGTTGTAAGCTTATCTTTTGTTCCATAAAAAACAGTAATAAAACTGAAGTTCTCGTTAAGAAAAGCTAAGAGGGACCTAAGAGAATAGGGACAGTCCTGAGGGCAATATTGGGTTGGTTATCTCCACCTGGCTTACCTGCAAACATTGGCCTGAGTGTTAGAACAGTCTCACCATGGGAGCTCAGAGCAGTTCAGCCTAACGAGTCAGCCCACACTGAGCTCACACTGCAGTCCATGTGTGTGTTTTTCGTCGTTATTTTCATCTTGTTTCACAGGTTAATTATTTGATAGCTCTTAACTCATCCTCTTTCAGCACCTTTTTCATATAACCTTAAAACCCACATCTAATCTTTCATTTCAAGAAAATTTAACACAGTTCCACTTCTTTAAGTTTCTCAATAACTACTCATACAAATCTTTAGGCTGATGGTGTTCTCTGAGAGGCTGTCTAAGATGAATTTCTTCTATCTTTTACTGTATTTCTGAAAGGATAAAACAGCACATTTTTGTTCATCATTTTGAATTCATGCAGGGGCAATTGCAATTTTAGGCATTTCAATGAAGTTGTTGTGACATTTAGAAAATTATTTTGAGGATGATACCCGATGGTAACTGAGAATTCATTTAATGTTATTTTTTTCTTTTAATGTCATTGGAAGAAGAAATGTCACTCAAATGGCCTTAAGAAAACATTTGGTCTATGGATGAGTGGAGAGGCAAGTGTGTCTGCAAGAGTCCCTTCAGGATTGCATTTCTAGGCTTGACAAAGTGCATTTTGTGCTATTGTTGCCCTAAATGTGTGTCCTCACACAGATGGGACAGTGACACCACAGTGACGTCTGCCAGTTATTCACGTGCCAAAGGTACTAAAATGCAAAAACCTTTCACATCATACTGACTTCACAGGCACCTCAGCTGCAAAGGAAAAAGCATCCATTTTGTAAAGGTTGAGAGTTTTGTAATATGAATCTCACCAATAGATAGAAAAGGAAAGGAAAGAAAAGGAACTAAAAATGGAAAGGCAAGGAATAGTGTAGTATTTCAGCCCTGCAGGACTACCTTTAATAGTAAGTGAAAAACCAATGCTAATTTGATCTTCCTTTTGTAATGAAATTACTGAATTATCCTTTCATGTCCTCAGATTAAAAAAAAAAAAAAAGAGAAACTTGATCATTCATAGGCATTTATTGATATGAATGACCTTTAGTCATCCTGGCTGTCTTTGTGTCAGGGAAGTCAGTTGTTGAATAGTTGGGGCTGTCAGGGCTTTGTGGCACAGTCAAGGATTGGAATAACTATATAAATAGCAAGCCTCAATTAAAACCTTCTGGCTGTAGAAGAACTTGTTGTGTCTCTGTAGGAAACATCAGGGCTGAGAGGAAAAATAGAAGGTCTATTTTTAAGAAAAAGAGCCTTCCCAAGTTAAGGCAGCTACATGAGATCTCCAGTTTGTGAGTTCTGACACCAAAACTGAAGTGACTCTCAGGGAGTCACCTGCAGTCGCTGTGTTCTGTACCAGTCCTATGCTTGGGGCTGCTCAAGCAGCATTTTGTTAGGAGGCCACCAAGACCCAGCAGATCCTTGTTCTCTCTAGCCTATTTTGCCCACAAAAAAAGAGATAGAGGAATGGAGAAGACTGTCATGAGAGCTGGATCTGCTAGATTTGTACCTTTGGGGGGAACTGTGATGCAGATTTGCTCCATATGGAATTTTCGGGCTTTCATGAAGGCAGCGCTGACAGGTAATATAGGAAATACTGTATGAACCCAAGGCTGAAACTCACACTTCATTTTCTCTCTCCCACACGCTGTAATTCAGGTGCTATAATGCAAATCTTTTATTTGTTCTCAGTAGCTCAGGAAGAACTGGGCAATAGGAACCCTCTGAGTTATGAAAGAAGAGCCCTGACCCCTCACTAAAACCAATTGAATTAAACACACAGTTTGCCCTTTTGGAAGCCCTGTTTGGTTGTCAGATCTGAGCTTTTGTATTCTCTGTTGATGGTCATTATGTGTTTGTGTGTTAGAAATTATTGGAAGAATGAGAAAATAAAGCAATGATCAGTCATGCTTGCCAGACCCTGTAGTTTTAATGTCACTAAGTGCCATGGGAAAATGACAGGAAAACGCTTGCTGTCCAGCAGCCCTGAATACAACCCTGCATCTTTCCTTGCCCTAAAAGAGCTTTGTTTACAGCACTAACTTCTCTTCTGTGTTTAGGCCTCACTTTAAACACTTTAAATATTTTTCATTGCTAATTATTGGTTTTGCAAATTTAAATTTAAAGAAACAAGTTAGAATAAAAAGTTTATTTTGATTTTTTCATTTCTTCCCCCTTTTTGGTACTAAATATATTTTTTAAGATCACTGCGTTATCTGTTCTGTTTTATTGTATACCTGGGGTGCATTTTCTTTTCTAAAGTAACTTCATTTCTGTGTGTTATTTGTTTATTTAGTGTGAGTTATTGGTGATCCTTATATCAAGTGGCTGTTGAGTTAACTCAGAATCATGACAGGAGAATGGGCACACAGCAGGTTTAGTATGGCCAGCTAGAGTATACAGAGTATAAAGAATATAATAAATATGTATAGTAGAATATACACATAAACCTTGTGTGGATTGATGGATCCCACTGGGAATGGCAGAATTCTTCCCACATATTGCCCTACTTGCCAGTATTTGTGCAAGATGACCACTTGGCTCCAACAGAAGTGACACTGTGAGCTTCCCACAGAGCCAAACTGGTGCCTGCCTCTTAGTGACAGTCGTGACCAGTTGAGGCAGCAAATTGCTCATTACCATCCTTTCAATCAAAGAGTAGAATTAGAAGCATTAATTAATTTGGGTTTGACTAATTTTCTGCAGCCTTGATAGAAGAAAATATTAAAGAAGCACTGCTTAGCCTGGTTGTCTGTGGTGGCTTTGCTAATCCAAGATGGGGATGTAGGTGTATCAGATGCTGAGGACCAAGGAAGGTGCAGCTGAGGAATATCCCTGCTCTGCTGTTCCACTGTGCAGCTTTTATTTGTGTGTCTGAGGTGCTGGAGACTGTTCAGCCGTGGCAGTGAGGAATTCAGAGTGCCCAGATGGTTATCTGCCTCTCAGGAGATTCCTGCAGTCCATACAGAGTACGAGGCAAAACAACTGCAAAAACAACAAAAAAAGAGAAATGGAGAGTTTAGGTTTCCAGGTTGGATAATTAACCATTAACATTCCTTAAGTGTATTCATTCTGTGAATGAATGTGAGAGACAGAGGAATGGAATATTCTGAAGATTAACAAGTGGCTGGAAAGTGACAGTGCAGGAACAGTTTGCCATGAGCTTCCACTAAAGCTGTTCCCTGAACTTCTTTGCTAAAATCTTCCTAGTCAAGCTCCCAGGCCTAGCATGAAATACCACATGTTAGAGGTTTCACTGTTTTGGTAACACCTATCAGGCAGTGTGACATCCTCTCCCTCTCTTCCCACCCCAAAAGTTTTCGAATAAGGGAGAGAGATTTAAAACAGATCTGAGAAACTGTCCACAAGAGCACTCAATTTGTTAGTGAGGAAATTCTTCAGCAGGCATTTACCTAACCTTTGAGCTGTTGGAGAAATCCCTGAGTAGTCCCATTAAAGCATGGCATCATCTGGCTAACAAAGCCGAGAGTTCATTAAGTTTTTAGAATAAAAAATTTTGTCATAAATGTTTCCCAGTCACAAGCCTGTAGAAATAGTAGAAATTATTAGAAACCACTAAAAAAAGCAATGTTTTAACTTAAAAGTAATGCAGATATGTACTGTGATAAAAGTTTGACTGAACCACAGGCATTTAAAAGTATGTTAGACTGAAATTAGATTACTGACCAACCTGTGAGACCTGTTTGGGCATGGACATGTTTGGTGAGTTTCATTCATGTTTTAATGTTTTCTTCCATCTTTTTCCTTGATTATACCTTTTTGTGTTTCCCAAGGAATAATTTACAGGCACATGACATAAGTCAAAGGGTTCTCTAAGTTTGTCTGAATTCTTTAGTTTTATGAAAAGTAATAGGGAAGGTCAAACTGTGTTGCCATGCAACAATTTTGTGGTCTTGCTGTCTGCTCTTTCTGCATGCTATAAAAAAATAAAAAATGTAGGAGATAAGGAACTTTCATTGGGTTGCCATTGCTGCAGCAACCACTTCCTCTGTGAGTCTGAGCCAATGACAGGAGTGTTTGGGGAGTAGAAGGCCCTGGGTGGCAGGAAAGGAAGCGATGATCTCTTTGTAACTGTATTTTTAGACTCTGGTGAGGAGAGGTTTTTGTTCAGCTTGCGTGTGTGTGGTTTTTCTTTGGGGTTTTGTCAATTATTGAAGTCTACAGCAGAATGCTTTAGATTAATTCTCTGACTTTTTTCAAACCCAGCTTTTTACAGGGTGTGTGCACTTCGAGTCTTTGAGCTACATATTTTCATTTCAAACATGTGTCTTAGATAGCAGATTCCAGCCTGGAATACTCACATAAAAGGTGCTCCCACGACTGTCTCAGAGTCTGAGGGACTGCAGGAAGAAAACCAGGTCCTCTCTACAGAATCCTTATCTATTTATACATTTTGTTGTTGTGGCTTTCAGCTCTATTCCCTGATGCTACTGTACACCATGAACTCTTATACCCAAAGGATCCGTTCCAAGTGACGCAGCTGGCTCTAACTAATGAGGAAGTGGTTAACTGGAGCAGGGAGTGCAGGAAAGCTCTTTGTTCACTTACGTACAAAGCTCCCTGCAGTCAACAGGAGAGGCTTTCCATTGGACTCAACAGGATCTGTTCCAGCTGAAGTGGCCTTTTGGAAACTTCTTTGTACTTGGAAGTTTCCAAAAGGCCTTAACACGAAACAAAAGTCTGATGGCGGAGAGAAAGATGCTCCCCTTAGAGGTATTGAGAAACTGATTTATCTGTTACTGGTGGTGTACCAGCTACTTCAGAAGGGTGCACAGTGCAGCACAGAACCAGGAGCTGCTCATTCTTCTGCTGTTCCTGGTAATCATTACTTCTGGTTTTGGTATTCAAAGGGGTAAGGCAAGGATATCTGTCCTAGAAGAGTTTTTTAGTTCCCTGGTGCATGGTAAAGGCTCCATTAGTCCCCCTGGATTCTCTCAGATGCTGGTATCTGCACTGATAAATTGCCAGTTGTGTCTCACAGCCCCTGCATTATCAGACTGTAGGTAGCTGTGTGGAATATACGTATTTGTTGTATAAGTTTGAGAAACTATATCCCATTTTACCCAAACTTTGTCACCCTCTCTAGTCTTCCTAAGTATGATGAACCCATGTAATTCTTCTATGTTGGCTAAAATTTGCAGGTTGTAGTTTCCTGCCCCTCCCTTTGCAGTGTTTCCAGGTTCTGTCCCAGAGGAGATGCTGTGTTTGTGTAATGTTCTAGGCTTCCCTTACAGAACACTGAAACCAGATTAGCACTGGTGGAATGCCTGATGCTGTGGCCCCATCTGGAAAAAACATCTGGAGACCATAAAGCTTTGCATTCCTGGATTATGATAAAATTGAATTAAGCCTATAGAGTCCCTTGTCAGGAATTCTTTGCCTTCATCCTCCCTTTAGTCTACATGTGGTATTGAAAGAATGTCTGCTCTGGAAGCTTTTCAGTCAGGAATGTGGTCCTTCCTGGAAATTTTGCTTATACTTACGTAAGAGCTTCTCTTCTGTGTCGTGCTGGAAGGCAGCAATTCTGCTCAGCTGTACATTGTCACAGAACTTGCAACTTCAAGGTGGAGAAGTTTGAAATGAAAGGTGGTGTGCTCTAACTCTGGGCAAACACATGAGCACCCTGACCCCTCCAGCGTGTGCACATTGAAGGTGTCCCAGCTGCTTTCTGTTCTGCAGCAAAACCCAGGTTTTACCTGCCAGACAGTTTATTTGGCTGCAGATTTGATTTTCCATAAATCAGTAGGAGGCAAACAGATTTCTTCCCTGAATGTGCTCCCAACATTTATTACAGATTCATGCAGGTAACACAGGCATAGATACAAAAGTAGTAAGTTCCTATGGTAGTGATTCATTTCAGCATGAGGGGATTTTGTCAGAGATATATAGAGTAGGTACTTTAATTGCAAACGTTTGTTCTAATTAACTAAAATGGAAAAAAATTATCTTCTTTCAGTACTAGCTTTGAGACTTCAGTGTATCTCAGAAATCTGGGGAGGAAAGTATGTCTTCATTTCCTTCTTATGCAATTGCTCTCATGTGCTTCCTTCCATCAGATGACTTCAGATAACCTTAATATTTTCATCATCCTGATCCCTGGGTTAGATGCAGAGATGCAGGAGTGACCTCAACTATTTACAGACACTGGATTTTTTATAATATTATTTTTACCTACAGGATGCAGGAATAAAACAAGTGCATTTTAAAAATTAAATTGAAGTCAGTTTTATTTTAGAAGATCAGAAAGTAGGATGAAGTATTTGTGATAATCAAATGAAATATTCTGGACTGTGAATATATTTTTATTTCACTGTAAGTAGCAAACAAAATTTCATTTTCTTCTGAATAAAATATCAGAAGGCAGATTGGATTTGTCTTGTTCAGCTTGTTACTACTAAGTACTAAATTCTGATGCTGTTTTATTCATCGTAGATTGTGCATACTAAGAAAGTTCTCATTTTTTCATATTTGTAAGCAGAATTATATTGCCTAAAATGTGCTGTAAGGAACTTGCTTGCCAAAAAATGTAATTGCAGAATTATTCCCTGCTGTGATTCTGACAAAGTTTATGGAATCCTTTGTAGTCTTTTTGGTGCTTTTAAACTCAAAATTCACACAATTTTTTTTCTGAAAGCATTGAATTCTCTGCACTTGAAAGTTGATGGTGCTGGTTTGAGAGTGATTTTTTTAAGTCATAAAAATGAGTAATTACAGAAGAAGAGTAATTAGAGAAAAGGAGCCTGAGGGGAAAGAAGATCTACTTAAACATTAAGCAAATACCATTAGCCATGCAAAAAGAGAACATAATTTCTAAAAGCATGAACAGATGCACACGTGTTTGGTCCATTTATAGTTAAAGATAAACCTAAGTCTCAAGTCTATTTCTGCACTTCATTGAATTTTGAAAGGGTCAAAGTACATATGAAACTCTAAATACTCCCAGTTTAAACTGGACTGAATTAAAATAACTAATTTTTTTAAATCCTGCACTTCACAGAAATCAACCTTGCTGTTCAAAGCCAGCTTTGCAGCCCAGCCCTTTGACACATTGTGTGGCTGGCTGGCCACAGCACATCCCAGCTCTGGCCAGCTAAAATGTGTTTAAGATGTGTGGCACATGAGCTGGTTTCTTCTCTTCCCCCACATAAATCCTGCTCATTTTAATGGAAGAACAGGGAACAGCTTTTGCTGTCAGATCTAATAGAGCAAGCTTGCCCATCACCATCACTGGTCCATGGAGAATGTTACATTTCACTGTGAATGAAATAAAGTCCTCTGCCACCCCATGTGGAGAACTCGTGCCTGCTGCTGGAAAGAGATTGCTGACAGGGATCAAGAAGAATGCCTATGCTTTTCCATTCTGACTGTTCTTGGAACATCTGAAATGGAAATAGTGTTTTTCTGGAATATCAGGAAAAGGGTTTATGTCACTGAAAAACCTTTAGTAACCTCTACAAAAATTATGTTGCAGTTTTACTTCATTTTACTGCATTTTAAGTTAAAATTTTAAGATGTTTACTGAACAGCTTCTTGAGCTTCAGGCTTTAAATTAACAACAACCTCATGAATGAGCTGTGGCAAACAAATAAAATATGCTTTTGCCTTAGAAAAAGCTTCAATAATGTTTGATAGTTGTCAAACTGATTGTGCACTGTAAGGCAGAGTGAAGTGTGCATGAAAAGCAGGAAGCTGGAATCAAGGCAGGGCACATTTGCAGACAATCAGAGCAGGTCCTCATTAACAGGGCTGAGGAGATGTGGTGAGGGGTCAGTGTGCAGCACTGACAGACTGCTCAAGACACACAGTAAGTCCCTTTTGGCTGTCCTTTATGTGCACAGAGGACTTTTGAGACAGCCTCCGGAAATGTCTCTCATTCCTTGCAGGAAATCCATGGATAAATCTACAGAATAGAACATCTTCGGTATTTATGTACAAAGCACACAGTGTACATGGTTGAAAAATGCAACCAGCTGACTCACTGTAAAATATTGTTAATAAAAACTGATTCTTAAAAATTGTATGAGCTTGTACACTCCAGATAAACAGCTGGCTTTTCTCAATAGCACAGCTGGTGTAGAAGCATAAAATGACTCAAATTTGAACAGGACATGAGCTATATTTGGCAAACCATTTGCATGAAAGCTGAACATTTGCAACTTAATTTTCATTTATTTTAATTTTCATTGTACACCTACTAACCAGAGATCTAGCCCTGCTCCTATTGGTTTCAGCAGCACTTGTTTAGTTGTAAGCCAGGGTATTGTAAACTTAGAGTGGGCCACGTTTCTTCAGCTGGAACTACCAGAGGAGGTGACTGACTTTCAACATCCAGTGTGTCATTGCTGAACTGTCATTCACGGGAATTTAGGCAGATAAAGTATCTTAAGGGTGTAATTTCTTCCTTGAAAAGGCAAAGCAAACATGAAAGCAGTTAGAATGGCATTTCACAGCATGCAAAAGTCAACTGTTCCCACTGCAACTGTTTGTTTGTGAGGCTACAAAAGCATGTTCACATGAATTTGGGCAACAGTAAAGAATACTGCTGATGCAAGTCAGCAGATGTGTAGTGCTTTGTGATTCACAGATGCATGCAGGAATTAGATGAAAGGAAAATTTCAGGCTCAACTCTAAACTCTGACTGGTCAGATTCTTTATATAAGGGAGTGACATTTATACCACCAAATAATTTGCATGATTTGCTGGGGCCTCAAATCACAACAGTGAATTATGCTAACATTTAGACTTTAAGACCTGGATGTTTGGTGTTACTCCTTAACTGATCTTTTATATAGATAAAAACAGATTTCCTTTTGAGGACAATAATTTAGAAGTCTACCTTTGCTCCTGGAGCTACTTTTTCGTATTTGTGCCTTGGAGACAGGTATTTAAAATACCAGTTCATAAAAACTTCTTTGCGCCTCAGATGTTTCCACAGGACAAAGAGAATGCAGTGCAAAGGTGCCTGGTTTGCTCTAAACATCTTAGCTTAGAAACAAGAAGTCAAACAATGCATTGGTGCAGACTCCACACTGCTGTTTGGCCAGGCTGAAGGAGATTTAGGGTCAGGTCAGCAGGCTGGGAATCTCTGCACAGCACTGGGCTGTAAGAACCACCCCCACCTTTCTGTCTTCTCTGTTTACTATTTGTGCTTCCCTTGCAGAATTTCCCAAGCAGTCAAACCCCAGCAGTCCTCTTTTCACAGGACCCTAGCCCACAATGTCATTATTTTACCAGGAAAATCACTGTTTTAGAAATATAAACCATTACTTTCACACTGGTAAATTGTGCTACATAAGAGAGACTTCCAAGTTCAAATTTACATTGAGTTTATTTTCTCCCTGCTTTCTTTCCTGCTTCTCTAGGGAAAAGGGATTATTGCAGTGGCAAATTTTCTTACTCTGCAGTGAATACAAGTCTGACTAATTTCTCTCCATAGCAATGTCCTGCAGGAAAACCTTGAGCTGGTGGTTATCAAGAGATACCCACCTCCATTGCTTGCAGAGTGGTGGCTCTATGTCCCAGCTGAAACCAAACCAAATTCCTAATTCCAAAAGCAGCCAAGGAGGACCCAATACAAACCCACCCATACTATGAAAAATCAAATACCAGCACGCTGCACGTTCCTCTATTCTTGTTAAAACCAATCTAGGAATGTTAATAACAGGGCAAACAAATCACTTTGTCAGAAGCTGGAGCTTGTGTCATGGAAAAGAGTTCCTGAAATTATTGTTAATAGCTATGAATCATCACCTACAGGAGTCTGGGGATCAGAGGGCACAACCTCAGTACTCCATCAGCCAGGGCTGTAATTGCCCACACGTGAGGGCTCTGCTCCCACAGCCACACGAGCACCAGGATGCATCAGGATTCACCCATTCCTGATGAAATGATGTCTAATAATACCAACATGAAGGATTTATGGTTAGCAAGGGAGATAAGAGAAACCACTTCTCTTTAAGTAATTGTCATTAAGAATTAAAAACAAATTACAGGTGTGTCTTGTGGTAACAGCACTGGGCTGGAATCACTAGATTGAGGCTAAATTTCCTGTTCTACCACAGGCATCTTTTTTTAAGGTTGATGTATTAATTTCTGTTTCAATTAATCAAATATAAAATAAGGTTAATGCTTTCTTTGCCTGTGTTCAGTATCTAACTGGAAGCTTTTCATATCTATAGCAGTGTAGGGCTTAGGTCTTGATCAGGACCTGAAAACAAGGCCCTCAACATCAAAACAAACACAATAGGAAACCTCAGTGTATCCTCCTAAACAAAGATATTTACTCAAGCAAGTACATTTCTAAACAATTTATTCCAGAGTAAAATATCTCTGTAAAACTGCTGGGAAGAGATTGCTGAGAGTGACAGGCTGTGCATGTTTGGACAAGTAACTCACCTGGGGATCACCGTGTTTGTCCCATGGTGGTCCTTTGAGGAATAATCAGCAATTGTTTTAAATAATTCAAAACGTGAAAAAGTGATGAATAATATTCCTATATCGTTTTAGTAAAGAAAAATAAAATTAAATCCTGGAACACATTCACAAGGAGCACACAGCATCTTGCAAAGACTAAGACTTGAAAATAGATCAGAAATGGATCAATCAATTTTAAGATTGTTTTCTGTGAATGAGACAGCATTCTATAAATCAGATTTCTGTAATAAAATTGCTGCTCTTTTGCCATAATCAATGCCCTTGGTTTCAGTGTAGCTGGACAGATAAAACTGATGATGAAGCTGATTCATTGTATTTTCTTGCTAGAAATAAATCTTAACTAAATTGAGGTCAATGACAAAACTATTGTCATCAGTGGAGGCAGGGTTGAACCTTCAGAGCTGCCTTTGTGCATAAGGACAGACCTATTTCATTTTAGTTGTTGCTGCTTTTCTTCTTTTTTTCTGTTTTCTGTCTTCTTTGCAGTTTTCTGAGAACAGGACTAGAAGCCACTGGCATGTTTTAGCATGAACCTGTGTAAGAAATACTTTCCACTGTAGAAATACAGCTCACCAACCAATTGTTGCCTAGAGCAGGCAGAAATGATACTCTGCGTCTTCTGGACTTCAGCTCCTCTCTGCAGGAAGGGATCTCACTACTGGCTTACAACAAAAAATGGAACAAATTGAAATGGCAGCACCATCCCTGATGGTTTAGTCTAGTTACAGAGAAGTAAATGTAGATGAAAGTGTTCAACCATTCTTTTGAATATGAGAATTATGTAAGACGAAGCCAGTGATAAATCTGTTACATTTTCTGTGAGAATTCAGATAAGAACTTCAAGGAGTGGTATGAAAATTTCAGATACAAGATCATTTTGGCATAATTTCTCCTTTGAGAGAGTTTTATTTTTTATATTCCACCTGAATTTTGAAAGTTTGTACTCTGAAACTTGCATTAAATCAAAACCTGAGCCATAGGCAGTCAGGCTGAAAAAAATCAGACACGTTTGTACAAAGATTTCTTGTGCAGCACCTGCTGGTGGAAGCTCTACAAAGGAAGGATGGGTGGGGTGGACTCCTTTTTAAATTTTTTTTTGTTTTTTTCTTCTTTTTTTTTCCATCCTAACTGAGCGATAAAAATGCCTCTGGTCTCACAATTTTAAACAAAATCAGATTGACCATCCTTATGCTGTTGCTAGCATGAACCTTGTTTCTTGTATGATTAAATCCCAACAGCAAACACCATCTGCCTGTTGAAGGAGCAGGCGAGTCACCACCAAGACAAAGTCTCACTCATTAGGGCTTGGGAAACATCAGGGGTGCCTCTCAGCAATGCCCTTAGAAATCTCTAATTCCACATTCTATACATTTGTTTATTGAAGTTCTTGCTCAGATATTGAATAAATTTTCCCCTGTTAAACTGAAGAATTTACAGAGTTTTGCTCCAAATCCAAATTCATGTTGGGTGCCATTGTGTGAAGTTTTACTGAATTCCTTGAAACAGTAGATGGTCTTGGAAAATTATCTTACAGCTAAGAACACAGAAATTTAGATTGTGATAGAGCAACATAAATAGTAGTGGCATATCAGTTTACCCTTGCAGGAGTAATGTGTATCAATTACTGTTGTTAAATGATTCTTGAGTGCTATTTCTCCACAGTATCCTTAGGAGCTAAGAAAAAGCTGTGACTTTTTATTCAGGCATTTAAATTCCAGTAAGTTCTAAAAGACACATCTTTCCCTTGGATTTTATTCATGTAAATAGAAACATACACTTGGAAAAATGCTACTTTATCTGAAATAATAGTTGTGCATTCTCTGATTCAGTAAAGTACTATTATTTTGGAAGTTAACATTTTCCATTCTGCTCTAGAATGATTTTAACATTTTGTAGAGCAGATAGAAACAAACAAATACCACACAGAAGAGCTAAGTTAGCCACTTAAAGTACATGTACAAATATTTTTCCTTTGGAGAATGCAGCTGCTTTCCAGCAGGACTGCCCAGCCACTTCAGTAGTTATGAAAGGCCATAGAATGGGCTGGGTTGGAAGGGACCTCAAAGCTCATCTTGTTCCAACCCCTGCTGTGGGCAGGGATGTCACTCCCTGGGCCAGGCTGCTCAGGGGCCCATCCAAGCTGGCTTTGAAGGTGGATATTTCTGCTAGGCTGGTGTCAGATCCATGGCTATGGAAAGTCATCACCTGCAGAAGGCGAGGAGCACTGGGGTTCCTGCAGGAGAGCTGTCCAGCAGTGGTGCCTTCTGTTCCTTTTTACATCTTCCAAATAGGAGGCACCATGCTGAGCTGGTGGGATACCTTCTGTGAGATCGTGGGTATGACTGGAACACGTGTGACTTTGAGCCTGAGCAGAGGAGAACCTTCCTTTAAGCACTGACTGCAGCATCTGGAAAGCAGTTGCTGTTTGACAGCACTGAGCCTCATCTGCAGAGTGCAGTGAGCACAAGGCAGAGCCCCCTTAAATGCTCAGATTCTTTACAGTCTCTGGGATTTGACATCTTGCAAGCGTTTTTTGGTGGGGTGAGTCCATGAAAGGACAGCAACCTCTGTTAACAAAATGTGGTGTTGTGGGGGTACCTCTGGTTCATGATGCTGGAGCAAATGAAGGCATCAGTACAATCCCACAGCTGGTTGTCAGTGTGAAAGTACATTCCTCTTGATATTTCTGTGCCAACATTTCCAACAGAAACTGAGGTGTTTGTATTTGACCATTAAAACTGAGAGCAAAATTGTGAAGGACTACATGGATGTAGGAAATTGATGTGCAATTATGAAACACTTTCCAGAGGTGTCCATGGTAACTAAAATTCATAACTTTATGGGATAACAAAAACCCCAATAGAGATCATGATCAAAATATTGACTTTATGTCAAACTGTAATTCCTCCTCTACTCTTCATCTAACCTTTTCATATTTCACAGGATACAAATTACTGACCTCTTCCTTTCCATTAAAATATAAGGACCTTATCACCTTTCCTCTTTTCTGCCATCCTTATCACTCCACAGGCAGGAAGTCTGTGCTCCCAGGTGGTCTAATTGATACATATCTAATTGAAGGCAAAGCATTTTTTCTCAACTTGTATTCAGCTTTGAAGTGTGTTGCTTTGATTTCAGACCTGAAGAACAGCTTTGTGTCCCTGAAAGTTACTCTTTTTCAAACTGTACTAATTGATCAAATCAAATGTACTACAAACTTTGCCTTCACAGTGCACCAATACATTAATTTTTGTTAGAGCAAAAGAGAAGGCAATTTATCATGGATCTAGTTAAAAGCTATGTATGAGGTCTGCAGCTCTTCAGAACCTTTGAGATTAGGACTAAATATTCAAATATGATGAGATAGAGAAAAAGGATAGAGACAAAGGTAGAGAAGTGGATAAGCAAATAATACAATGTTAGGATTTATTCTCTCAAATCAAGATGCAGCTCCAAATTTCTTACCTTCTTATGGCCTGGTTGCTGGAGGGGAATAAATTGGGATTGTATCAAATTGAGGAACTAATATGGGGTGCCCTACATCCTCCTATTCTGTATCGTTTTGTTTAGTGAGACTGTCTTGTTGCCAGTCACTAATAAAGTTTGTGATGGTTGGGGTTTTTTTCTGAGCTAATTGCTCTTTTGATTTGGGCTTTTAAAAGTATGTGATAGGATTGCTGTTTATAATATGCAATAACCACAAGAATCTCATCGAGTTTTCTGAGGTCAGACTGTCACAATGCTTTTGTTTGCTTATGCTGAGCTAGTACTTGGCAGCTTGTGTGGTAGCTCAGCCATTTCTCTAAATTAACAGGTTGTTCTTTGTATTTGAAGGGGGATTGATGTGATTGAAGTGATTAGCATGTATATGCTTAAACAAATTGCTCTGGGGGAGAGAGGGGTCCAATCAAGAAAACTGGATAGGTCCAAACACAATTTGTTGTAAGAACCCTGGTATGTTCAAGAGAGTGCAAAGGATTTGAGAATAAAGACCAGAAAATTATTGGGAAAGTACAACTTTACTCTAAAATCTTTGTTAATGAAAGTTCAAGGATATATTTTTGTTAGATTTCTTTTGAGGCAAAAGCCCTGATGTAGATACAAGACATAGTGAGAAAAAAATCAAGTGCAACAATTTATTTTTCTATGATAGCAAAGTTAGGCAAATCCTCACTGTGTTTGGCTTCCTAAGTTACTTGGGAATCTATAGAAAAATGATTATTAAAGTGCTCAAGTCACTCAAACTTCTTTTTTCAAAGGACTTGGAGTCAACAAGTTTTTTTCTTAAGAGCTGGCGCTCATGTCTCTGTGGACCAGCCATAGTTACCCCAAATCTTATTGCAGGCCTTCATTGTGTTGGCAGGGCAGGAGAATCCTGTGTCACAGAACTTTTAGAGTTCATCTGCTGGTTAAAGTCCCTTTACATTTCAGCATGTGGAAGCACTAGATTAATTGTTTACTTACTCTTAACTGATATACTTACAAATACAAAGTCTAATAATAGAGGACTGGCCTAATTCTTTACATTTGTATGCACACAAGTTTTGTTATTTTTTCCACAAGTGATACCATGGACTTCATAAGGTGATGGGAGAACCCCAAAAACACTGGTTTTCACCTTCAAACTACCTTTTATTTACACTTAGCAGTATATCATTGACTAAGATTGGCTTTTGAATACATGTGTAACATGAAACTAATACACTTTGTTCTTGATTTTGCCTTGCAGTACAGAATTGGCCAGCTGTACATGATCAGCAAGCACAGCCATGAGCAGAGTGACCGAGGAGAGGGTGTGGAAGTGGTGCAGAATGAACCCTATGAAGATCCCAACCATGGCAATGGTCAGCTAACAGAAAAACGTGTCTATCTCAACAGGCAAGTGCAGTAAAACTGCTTCTCCCACCGTGGACTGTAAGAAAAATTTGCAAGGAATGCAGACAACAGCCTTTCTGTTTCAAAAGAAGATGTTCCCATGAATACATGCTGCTTCCTGGTAGCCATGGGGAGGTGGGATAGATCAGTAGTTTGAAACAGAGATTAGCTGTTATTCCTTCTAGAGCATCTTCTCCATGAGAAGGAATTATAGCTTGGAGTTAAGGATATACTGAAAATCAGAACTTTTGTTTTCTTTTACACTTAATTGTTTGTCACTTTGTTTTCCAAAATTGCAGGGGAGGGGGAGCCAAAAAATTAAACAACAAAACCAGCAAAATCCCACCCTCCAAGAAAAACAAAGCCAAACCATTAAAAAGGCTTAAGTTTCTCTCACCTCATAATCATGTCACAAAGCCAGCATTTTTGCTGACTGTATTTTGTCTGAGCAAAGTTAATTGACATTATGAGTGACTATTGTACAATGTCAGCCTTCTGGACCATTTGGCTTAGAGAAATGGTGGAAAATTTGGGGTTTTCTCCTTGAAGTTCCATCATTCCTTAGAGTGAAGTGTTTGTCTTTGTATGCTGCAATGATACTGCTGAGGATCAATGTCTCCACACTCACAGGCTGGAGATGTTTAGATATATTATACTTGTGCAACATGAGATACATTGCACAATCTGTTCCCATTTTTACTACTGCTGATTTAATTGAATACCACTGCTTTTTCTGAAGTTCTTCTTTTCCCCTGGGCTTGTTTAATTTTATTAAATTTATGCTCTGCAGCATTTTGGAGTGGGCATACAAACACTGAAGCTATTGCTTCCACATTGCAAGTTCCTCCTGCCCTGCAAACCTGACATATCTAACCTTAATTCAGGCCAAATTGAATCACCAGTGATGTTGCACACACACACACACGAGTTCAATAATATATATCTTGCCAACATTTAATATTATTGTGATTGTAAGTGTTCTCTCACAGGCTAGATACAGGACATGGGAAAAATCAATAAATGTGTTCCCACTGTACAGCTCCCACAAGTTTTGGCTTTTTAAAAAATGTTTCTGGATATCTCTTTCCTGCATGTTAAAAATAAGGCTTTAAAAGAGAATATTCAGAATTGCCACTTCAGGGCAATTCCAAATGACCACAAGAACCTAGAAGCCTAGAAATACAAACCATACTTGGGAAGCATGTGATTCCTGGTAGTGTAGGCAATGGATTTCTTAGCCAAAGATGGGTACAAACATTGGCTAAGTAGATCTTTGTGCCTACAACAACTCAGGACAGTTACCTAAAGCTGTGGTGGATGTTTGAAGCCACCGAGTTTAATGCTAATTCTGAATCCTCCATCACCAGATTTGCTGTT
Organism: Cettia cetti; assembly: GCA_013401135.1. Classification (NCBI taxonomy): domain Eukaryota; kingdom Metazoa; phylum Chordata; class Aves; order Passeriformes; family Sylviidae; genus Cettia; species Cettia cetti. The sequence goes on from VZUI01031654.1 coordinate 37,842, forward strand.
TGAATCTTGGTGTGGTGTCACGATGCCACCAGATCTTGCAGTACTGTTGAAGCCTTGTGGAAAGGATCAGGAGGTTTTCAGGCTGCTGTGGATTTTGCTGGGAAGCCAGAATGTCTCTGAAGGATTTCACTCAAGGAGACATGCTTCTGTATAGGATGTGCTGGAAACTTCTCCTCTGCCTGCCTTGCTGAGAATCACAACTTCCACCAGCACAGTTCTCTCCCTCAGCTTTTCCTCTTCCTGGGTCCACTGCCCTAACAAACTTTGCTTTGCTCTATTTTGATCTGAACTGGTATCTCTTAAAGAAATTTAAGAATGAACTTCATCTGGATGGAGGAGAAATAAGGAAATAAAGAAAAGAAAATAAGGAAAAGAAAAAAAAAGCAAATGTGATCCTCATACCTGTGCTGCTGATATAGAGATATTATCTTTTCTTTGAGTGGGCCTTGGAAGAATTCATGTGTGTCTGTCACTGGGACTTGCTAGCAAATCTGAGTATAATCTGTGTTTTGCTCATAAAGTTATTTTTTTCAGGATGTGCTGTACTGGTGAAGACACGTAGACAGGCAAATATGCTAAAAACAACAATTACCAAAAAAAGTGCAAGATGAGCAGATGTATGTTTTCTAGTGTCAGTGCAACCTTAGTTATATTTAGAATTGTTTATTACGTCTTCTCTCCTGATGGAGTAATGTTTTCAGAAGCTGAAGGTCTGCATCCTCTGGTATTTATAATTTAGGCATCAGAGTAAAGTTTAGCAGGGGTAAGGGAAGCAGTCATAAAAACACTGACAGAGGCTGACAAAAAAACCCAGAAGATCTGATATAGGGAAGTCTCTTATGCAGGATGTAAAATGCTGCTTAAAACTCTGTACACAAGGTTTATGTAAAGAAAAGAATCCAGTTTTGAGCAATGTCATTGAAGAGTAAAAGTCAATGCACTTGGCTTTGAGTCTGTAGATAATGTACTAACATCTGCATTTTGCCTCTGGACAAATAAAATATTTATATGTAGCCAGATCGTGGTTAAATAAGCCTTAATGATCCCAAATGTATTTTCTTCAGAAGTTTGCTAATATTGAAAGTTAATTTAGTTTCTGCACACAGTTATCTAAAAGAACTATTTCAAACATTTACACTCGGGAAATTGAGGTTTGGAAGCATCTCCTGCAGTTCAGTGCAGATTCAGTCTTGGCCTGCGTGCTCTGCTCAGTGCTTTGCCAGACCAACACCATTGGAACTGGGATATTTGTGGTGTCCAAGGTCTCCTGTCCTTGGAATAACTAGTTCTGCATCTTTGTTCCTGGCAGCCTCAGTGTTTATAGCTGAAGTCATTAAAAGAGGGTTGAAAGATGAATTATAATGAACTTTCCTTTTTAAATATTTCTTTATCCATCAAGTTTTGGTGCCCAGAGTGCTGCAAATGAGAGACCCAATAGCTGTGGTAAAAAAACGCTGCCCCCCTTCCATACTATTATTCAATTACCCTTTAATGATCCATTCAAAAGGTGTATCTCTGTCTTTGATTTCTGATTCTGCTGCCTTTGTGCCACTGCACTGGTGAGTTTTCTTGACAGAATGAGCTCTGAGCTGTAACATCAGTTCCATTAATTCTCTTCACTTCTGTTATTTACTTTTCCCATCAGCAAAATGGGACTAATGCTGCCTAGCAGCCTCACGAGGTGTTTTGAGTGATCTGTTAATTTTAATATAAAAGCTTCCTACTCAGGGGTTGGTGTTGGTAGTGTGGGAACAGCTGCATGCCAGGTGAGCTGAGCATGAGGGCTTCAGTGCTGGCAGAGAATATGAAGGAAGAAAAAAGAATCTGTAAGAGGAAATAATGGATTCGGGATCGAAGTGGACTGAAATGCCACATTTCCTCCTGACCTCTTGTTAGAGAGTGCCTCCCTGTGGCTGAGCACTCGGTGGCACCGTTACACCTTCTTTGGCCTCACCTGTTGAGGCTGGCCAAAGGTCCCAGGCCATGAATTCCCAAAATGAGCAGCCTCACTTCAGCCTGCTCAAAGGTTGGCACCAATCTGCTCCCTCTGTGAGGGGAGCACAGCTGAGGCAGAATATGAAAATACTCCTGAGAACTCTGGGTGTTGCTGTATCCCCCAAACACCTCATGATGGGCACATTTGGAAGTATCTTTATTTCTACAATACACATAAGTCATAATATATTCTAATTTTATATCTTCTTTTTACTTTCAGCAAATTGCCTAGCTGGGCTAGAGCAGTTGTCCCCAAAATATTTTACGTTACAGAGAAGGCATGGAATTATTATCCTTACACAATCACAGGTAAGGAATGTGGCAGAAATGATTGCTGCTTTGTGGTTTGGGGACAGTTTAGTTGATCTTCAGAAGCTCCAAGTTATATATTAAACCACAAGCACCAAGTCTCTATAACAATTCCTATTGAACTGCATATATTTTTTTTACCTTATATTTACTAGTATCAGGAAATGAAGATTATAGACTAAGGATAGGTAAAAACTGGAATGTTGTATCCATGCAATTTCTTGCTTGCAAAGAAAACATCAGGTGCTTGGATCCTGTCTGACTTGTGTCCTTTACTGTCCCTTAGACTTTAGTCAAATATAAATCTGCAGACTATCTGACACAATCATTTTTATTGTTAATGTGTGTTTACTGTAGGAATCTTGCATCATTGTTTTATTTCATGTTTCTTTTTTTTCTTTTCCCTCTTCTTTCTTTTTTTTTTACAAATGGACAATTGGAAATCAGAATACACAGTAAGTTTTTCTTCCTCTTTTTATTCTAAAAATAGAAAAATTATGTAAAATGTAACAGTGGAATCCAATCTGATTCCTTCTTCATATTACTTATTCATAATGCATTCAATAGTGAAACATTATTTTAGTTATTTGTTTAAGCAATTTAAAGGGAAATTTGAAGTCATTCTAAGGGGATCCTATAAATTATTTTTCTTTATCACTTCAAAATAATTTGATATGTTTTTACTTACTGACTGTAAGAAAGAGAAGCTTCTATAAAAAAGGGTGAGGCTTTTAAGGTTCCAGTTGTTACATGGAGATATGAGAACAGATTTTATTTATTGTTTTATTAACTTATAAAATGCTCATCTCTGGTATAGTATCTGGGAAACTGTACAATCTGTAGACAAAATTAAAGATAATCTGGGCACAGTGCCCAGAAAAATCAGCTATTGCCTCTCACAGAGTTAAGGCAAAATATAGCACATAAATCATGAGAAAAATTGTTTAAATGTTCTGGCTTCAATAATAACAATAAGTTTCCAGCAGTGTTTGGAGGGTGAGGAGGGGATGGTGAGGAGGTTCCAGGTGAAGGGACCTTTCAGAAACTCCTGCTTTGATTTAGCTTGAACTTCTGACTGCAGGTAAAACACAATGCAGATGTCTCACTTAATTCTGAAGTGCTCAAAATGTTTGTGCAGATTTTTTAAAAGCTCGTAAAGCAAAAAGAGAAAAAAAATTTAGTGTGATAAAAAGAAGAAAAAATAAAGGGATTTAAAGACTCAGATCTGAAAGCTGGAGACCAAGAGTTAAAACTGTAATGGCCAAGTTTGAAAACCCAAAGCAACAACTGTGCTTTTCAATATGTGCTACAGGTACCTAGAATATTCCCTTGATTGTCAGAGGAAACCCAAATGTCCCAGAATGGACAATAGTGATGAGGGACAGATTCTCAGCTGGTTTGCCAGAAGATTTTTTCAGCAGGGTCTGTCACAGTTCACATTAATTAAGGCTTACCTTTGATAGCACATTTAGTTTTAGGCTGAGAAATTGACATTTGCTGTGTTGCACTGATATCTCTCCTTGGTAAATTTTTATTTTAACTGAAAGTAAATTTGAATCTTTTAATGTGTTTTTTTTTCTTTAACTGAGACAAGTGGGGATGATGCAAAGGGTGGTGGCAGACAGAAATATGTATCTAAATTTGAAATGCAATTCATTATTAAAATGGAACAGCAGTGCTGTACTCAGAGGATCTGAATCAGGAGGTGATCTCTGTCTAATCTGGTGAAACAACACCTGGTGTAGGTCAGAGGAAGGTACAGCTGCAGAAATGCTCAAGAGCATCAGCAGAAGTGATTGAAGTGTTGAAGAGACATATAAAGAAAAATTAAATCAGTCCAGAAATGTAGAAGGTAGGCAAAGCAATCACTAAGTGACAGTGTAACTGCCTATGGGAGCTGGGGACTAATTACTCACCATGGTGCAAGGAAACAACTAGAAATACTGTGAGGAGATCAGGGAAACTGTACTTCAGACAAAAATCTAAAATATGTATTAATGGAGCTGAAAGGCTATGAATTTATCTTCATGGAAAACAGAGACAGTGCCTTTGCCTCAAACTGTTGAATCTAGAACAAAAATGTTAAACATACCACTGGGAATAATTGCTATCCTTGTCTGGAATATTTCTCTGAATTTTATCTTCTGTATTCATTAGAGAATTCTGAAAGAAAGAACAAGTCCACAGACATTGCCCAAAATATGTGAGATAGCTTGGAATCCCTTTTCTTAGAGATCATAAATTCTTTCTAAAGGGTCTGTGGGACGTGGTGAGCATCAAATTGAGCCTCATTTCAAGGAAAACTCATTCTAAAGGCAGGCCAATAACTGGATAAATAAAGCATAATCTTATCGAGTCAAGTACATACTGCTCTGTGGTATGTTCACACCTTATTAACCTTGTAAGCTCCACTCTAAATAAAGAGAAGGACCTTAAAGGCTCAGCATGTTATTTCAGTGTGTGGTAGTGATTTCGAAGAGGATGTGAACAGCAGAATGAACCTTACTGACAGTCTTAGGGTTTTTCAGTTGTAAAATATGAAGGCTGTTGAGAAATTGCATTCAAGCCCATACTCTGGCATTCAGAAGTGCAGTATGGTATAATTTCATCAAGCTGGTTCTCCTGTGAATATTTTGGAATTCATAAATATGACCTTCTTAAAGACCTGAAATTAGGACACCAAAGAAAAAATGCTAATCAGGCATTGAAAAATAATTTTCGGAATATTGTTCTGTGCAATGGTTGTATAAAAAGCCAAGAGCGATTGGATGCACGAGAACAGGAAGGGAAATGATACTGTCATGATGTTAGTCCTCTGTAATCTGGATCCAGTTATGATGGCATCTGCTTTAAGCAATGGCATTTGTTACACAGCAACCCCTAAAATTGACAGCAAACACCACGTCTGCTACTGGGTATTGACAACCATGTTAACAGCATGTAAAGCAACTGACACCCTTGAGATTATGATTTTAACAGAACAATTGCACAAGTGATGCTTTTGTGGGGTGTAATTTGTGCTATAGGGTCATGTCAGGAGAGCATTTGCAAATGCACCCTGTTAAAGCTGCTGTACAAAAGACTTCCTCTCTGGAAGATGACACATGGGGACTGTCCCAAGAACTGCTGTATCAAGAGCTGCAGCTAATCCTTGAAAGCTTCCTGCTGATATTGAAAGGGTGGAGGAAGTAAAAAAATACTGTCAAAGCTGAAGCCAAAGGAAGTGATCCACATTTGGGGGTATTATTTAGGGAATAAGATATTCCTGTAAAGTTGAAAGTTTTAGTGGTTGGGGTGTTACTTCAGAACTGCATGTGAGAAAGTGTCTTCAAGTTAGACACTGGAGCTGCTTTGGTTTTGATCTTGTCATTAGAAACTTGACAAGATATCATGCTAAAATACATGTTTAGGTTTTTTCTAAAAATCCATTTATGTTGTGATTAGGTTGCTGTAAGGATAATAAACCTGGGGTACCATATTTAGGATGCAGCAGAAAGGGAGCCCTATAGGAGTAACTCCAATGGATTCCACTCCATAAGCAATGCCAGGACTTTGGCATGGTCAGGTGCCTCCTGCCCAGCTACACCTGCTCCTGGGGAATGGGTGCTGTTAGCTGCTGGCTTTGGAAAGAATTCCTTTGCTAGTCAGGGGCTGGGGCCTTTTTTCTCTTGGACTATGGAGGCAAGATGCCTTGCAGCTCTCAACAACCCCTTGTGTGCCAGCTTATCACAGCCTTTGCAAATATGTATCTTTAGTGGAAAATATTTATGCTGTTCATAGTGGCAAGAACAACTGAACTTTTAGGAGGCTTTGTTATTTTTATTTCTGAGGTTGCCCAGCAGGATTAGAAATAATTAACTAGAAAGCAAACTTGTGTCTATTGCAAACCAACAAAAAAGAATTGCATAGAACTAAGTTTCTTTACCTGCATTGTGATATTGTTCGAAAATAAACAACACAGAGCAAATATCCATTCAACCTGCTCAAGTGACAGTGGAGATTCTGGACAAAAAAAAGAGAGGAGCCTCAAGCAAACAAATAATCAGATCATGAATGTTTGGTGACTAAACCATGGTACAAAAGCTTCATGTGATTGAAGTACACTGAAAATGAGACAAAGTTTAACTCTCAAGCTGGAGCAGAAAGTGGTCAGGAAAAATACAAAGAGAATTTAAGCAAACTCTTCTGGGTTTGAAGGTGCAATTCAAGTGTTTTTCAGGGATCAGTTCAAATAGATTTGCCACCTGACCTGAATGGCTTTGGTATTGTCAGCAATATTTTGGTTCAGGGGTTGAAATTTAAAAACAGCTGGTTAATTTTTTTTTGTGCATAATTTACAGACAATTGTTAGTTTCACAATTATATAGACAAAACAAACATTAAAATGGCATTGTTTGCTTTGGACAAGGAGGAGGAGCCTTCCTTCAACATGCCAATGTCCCAAATTAACTTATGAACAGAATATAAATCCAGAATATTTATGAAAACCAGTTATGGAACAGAAAGCAGGAGACAACAACTCCTTTGATGATTTATCACGATGACATTTATTCTTCTACAGCAAATGACTGAGGAAAATAAAATTATGTCATCTGGTATGTGTCAAGGCCCCAGAGTGAGAGTTGCTAAATGGTCCATTACTGACCTGCTCGTTTCTGATTACTTTTGAGAACAGGCATGTTTTGTGCTTCACTTAGCTGCTGGTTTATCCATGAAATAAATTATCTGGAAGGAATGTTTTTGTATTGTTATTTTTATAATGAGATGACTTGAGAAGGAAAACAGTTGTTTCAGATAAACATTGCTGTAGAGTTTTTTCCTGTGTTTTCTTTATCTGATCACCAGCCCTTGAAATTTGGATCTAACTCCTCACTCTTCAGTGCTGAAACTTTTCTGCAGTTTGAGGATTTGAGGAGTCTGCATCAAAAACGCAGCAGAATCTGTACTGCAGGATTAGATTTAATGCAAAGTTACTACCAGCATCCTCCCATCTTACCATCCCCACAACTCAGCAAACAGGCTCACTGGTGCCACTGTCCTCGGAAAACACAGACTTATTTCCCTTAGAGGTTCTAGCAAAAGGAAGGACCTCTGTAGTATCTATATTAAAAAATAAAAAATAAAAAAAAAATCCCACTTTTTTGGGAGCTGCAAACTTGTCTTCTCATTTAATAGCTTAATCCCACTAAAATGAGTAACTCAAGCTGCTTGGGAGAATTGCCCTTTATCCAGCACTGACTTATTCCAGAGCAATCCAGCCCCCTCTCTGATGGATGGGACTGTCATTTCCACTTGTGCACGCTGCTTTTCACTTCCTTTCTTCTTCAATAAGCAGTTTACTGTTCCCATGTATCAAAGAAAGAGATCCTAAGGGAAGGCAAAGCCAGAGATAAGAGTTTTATAGCTGTTGGAGGCAACTTGTTAGTCATTGTTCCATCTCCAGGTTATTGTATACAATACAAACAGTGGTTTTCTTTCTCAGCTTGTTTATGAGAGTTTTGCTCCCTTGTTTGTTTTCAAGCCCTGTTTTTGCATTGTTCTTTTCCTTTCCACTCAACAGCACTTTTGTTTGCTGTTTGCCACCTTCCCGTGCTTATCTTGCTTTCCAAATTCTCCTCCCTCTCACTGAGTCACATCTTCCAAATGCCATCGCCCTGCCCAGCCCTTTCCGTCTATTCTCTTGCAGCCTTGTCGCCCTGATTGATGCTGCTTTGTGCCTGGGTGACCTGACCACACAGCAGCTCTGGGGGCTCACATGCAGAGCTGTCTGGAGCAATCTGAGGGGAGTCAATAACTCCCCACTGTCCATTTTCCAAAAAACATTGAATATTCCACCTTCCATCACCCCACAGCCCCACATCCCCTTTGTGGCTTACAGCAAAGTTGGGACTCCACTTCTCTTTCCCAGGTTTTTTGATCTTCAATAAAGAAATGCTGTTGTTACCCCATGAGTACCAAAATAGTGCCCAATTTTTTTTAATTTAAAAGATGTGATATATGGAAGCTACCCTATGAAAAACAGTTCATTTGCTTGAACACTCTCACCTCATTGTAGCAGTCACTGTGTTCTTTGTCTCTACGCTCCATGGAGATTGCTCTCTATAGAATCCAGTTCCACCTGTGTTGTCAAAATAATGCCTATGTGATCATATAAAAAAATCGTCAGTCTGAGAAGTGGTGGAAGATGAGAGAGAACATTTACATTAAATGTCTGCCTTGCTGGGCTTTTATGTTAAGGTTTAGGGAAATATGCTTCTGCTGCTTAAAAAAAAAAAAAAAGTGGGATTAATTTTTACTGTACAGAAATAACCCCCAAGGATTGTGGATTAATATTCACAAGGAGCAGGAGAGGTGAACAGCAAGGATGAGGTCTCTAGCAGGTCTTTGAACATTCTGCAGGCAGAAACCACATGGAAAATGAAAGCAGCTGCAACAGTATTGATGAACTGGCATCGCTCACTCAAAGCAGGTTCCAGAGGATGAGGAAACCTCTCTCAGACCAACATATTTGCTGACAACTCCGTAATTCCCACAACCACCTCAGGTGTAATTACTAGGCAAAGATTAATTTGACAGCCCTCTCCATTAAATGATTGTCACCCCCCGCATGTTTGACTGTCTCTTTAAGACTTTGGCAAGTGTTTTGGCACACTTGGGTTCTACCCTGTTCTTGTAAGTGTTGCTTATTGCTATGGTAACACTAATCAATCATCATGCTAAAAATAGGCCTTTCGTTTTTTCAAGAGGTTGTATGTAGGGAATTGCAAAGGCAACTGCGAGCTGTGCTTTCCATATGCTGCTTTCACTCCCTTCATTCTAACGTGGAAATACCCCTGCTCACGGCTGGTGGTTACTGCTACACGTTCCTGTTATTGCACTGGGTGCTCTCTTGAGCCTTAACCTCTCCTGGTTCTTCCAACATTGCCGTGCCAAATATAGAAAGTTTAGGAAAACAAACAAAACCCCCTGAATATTCCCCTTACTTGTTTTTGAGTGTCACAGGTGTGCCGGGGTATAACAATTTTTAAAGGAGTTTATAAGACATCTAAAAAATCTGGAGATGACAATACCTAAGATGCCTCCTTTGAGAGTTTTACACAAAGACTATCATTGAAGACACTGTGACTGAAGATTTTGAATTATTCTGTAGAACTTAAGTTTAATTTCAAGTTAAAGATTGAATTTGCCACTATTTCATTCCCAAGAGGAACCTTGAGAGCTGTAGAGGTAGTGAAATGGAGAGCTGAAACAGTGCCCTGTGCATTCCTGTGTGTGCTCGGGATCGATCGCCTCCAGGTCAGCACTGGAAGAACACGGGCCCCAGAGGAGGCAGAGCAGAAAGGGAGTGGTGCTCAGAAGAAAATAAGAATCTCCTAAAAAGTTTATTACCTACTGTTCACTCCCCAGTTTGATTCTGACTGTTGCATAACAATTTTAATCCTAGTTAATACGCGGCCACTTGAGGGGAAAAAACCCCAACTTTTTGCACGATGAATAATAGTCTTTTGAATGATGCATAAACAGTTTTCTGGTTCTGCCAGAGTCCTCTGCCAATTAGTCAGAGTGCAGCTGATGAATCATGAGACACATTCTGTGAAATGTTCAAAAATTTGGACCCTGCTAAGTGTTCCTGTAAGGCAGCGAGACCCCCCACAGCTGCTGCAGCAGTGGTTGCCAGCCAGTTGAGTTTCTGAGACAGATTTTTGCGGTGGAGGACTTTCTGGTGAATTTGAATTTTCACTTGGGGTAAGCCCATGTTACCATTATAATCTCAAATTAGGTTGTTACTGTTCTCTCCTTCATACTAAACACAGAGGAAGGCTGCCTGTGGGTGGCTTTACAGAAAGTGGCTCTCTAATGAGGTGGCTTGAGGTAAATGGCACCATTCTTCTATGCTATTCTAAGGATCTTTGGTCTTTTCTTAATGCTTCTTTTTGAAATGCAAGGTTAGAAGATCTCTTGTTTTAATTAGAGCTTAGATTCTAGGTCATAGGAATCAACAACTAGATTCAAGCAGTGGCTTGCTGAGCTGCTACAGGCAGCCCAATGCAGCCTCACGTTCAGTACATGGCGTGGTGACATTTTGGTGCCATGACCTGACTCTGCTGGCAACCTCTGGACAGTGATTGAAAATAGAAGGCATTTCTTTAATACCAAGGTAAAAGGGAAATCTGGCATTTGGCTTTATTCATAATTCCCTCTGAAACTGCAGATGTGCTTCAGATCAACAGCATGAAGGGGGGTTTGCTTTCCACAGCACCAGAACCTTATTTTCAGGAATCTGTCTCACTTGCTTTTTCGATGAGGATTGGTTCTAGATGAGCTTATTGATAGCGGGTATCCTGTGATCAGGAGACTGAGCAGTGACTTGTTGGGTGATACCCACTGAAGGAGGGATGTATTTGCTGCAGTCTCCAAGGAGCTGCCTTCCCCTTTCAGTTGTTGCACTCCACCTGGCCTCCTAAATGCCCTCTTCCCTTACTCACCAGCCCCTCCCTTAGAAGAATTCTGAATATTTTCAAGCCTGAACTTGGACCAGCAGCAGTGTGAACACTGAGGCATCCAAACATCCTCATTGTATAACCTGTATGCACAGCCCATGAAAGAGTCATTTGCCATAGGGGATTAGTGATGCATCACACAAGGAACTGGCAGTTAATGCAAGGAAAACCTTGGTGACTAATAGGAAAGACATTGAACTGGTGTCATTTAGAGCTGGTTAGACAGCTGATCTACCTGCCTGTCTGAAAACTTGCTTTGAAAGAACTGTGAAATGATAAATAAAATATATTTGGAATATTTATTATGATAGATAATGTTGCCTAGAATTACAAATTCTAGTCTTCATAAGCCAACTAAGCTAAGCAATCCACAAAAAATAAATTTATTCCTATATAAATACAGAATATTAATCTTTAACAGAAAAACATTGCTGTGGTTTGTGAGGAGTTTTTGTTGGCATTATTATCTAAAGATTTATTTGGATTTAGTATAAAGGAATTTTCACAGGGGCTCATAATCCATCTTAATTTCATTAATAGGAAATTATCCTAAAATTAATTTCTCACTGAAAATTAGGTAAAACTCCTCACATATGAAAGCATTGCTGTCTGTTTGGTCTGGACCTGCATCTGGTGAAGTGTCCTTGGGTTTTTCTATATGAGGCATAGACTGGTCTATGATGAGGGATATCAAGTTGCTCTTAAGATCTTAGTGAATTGAATTTCTAACAAGACATTCAGGACATTCATACTCCTGGGCATAGTGAGCAAGAAAACCATTGCATCTAATTATTCCAGACTGCTTATAGTGATTTATTTATATCTTCATTATAATTTTCAGCTTTTAGATAGAATCTCTGGATCCCTCCAGAATCATCAAACCTTTCAGGTTTACATTCTGTGAACATTTACTCTTTTTCTTGAAGTAATCTGAAAAAAAATAATAAAGTTGATACCCAAAGGGATGTATTGAATGTGTCAGCTGAAGAAGCAAGGCGTATTTCTTGTGTTAAACATACTTTTCTTTTGTTGCAGTGTTCATTTTTGCCTAAATTCTCCATTCACATAGAGACAAAATATGAGGACAACAAAGGAAGCAATGACAGTGTAAGTATGACACTTTGTGCAAATGTTGATTTAATCCTCTTTATTAACTACAGCCTGTGTCTGGGGCCTGGAGGTCTCTCAGTTTGGGAAAAAGGCCCCATCAAACTTGTGCCTTTGCTCCTCCCTGGGTGTCCTGGTCTTGAGCAGCTGCAGACGAGTTACCTCTGAAGTACCAGGAGATGAAAGATCTGTGTATACACCTTCCTTTCTGCCTCTTCTATTCTTTTTGTTCTTTCTCTAAACACAACATAATTTACATATGTGAATTTAGTAGTGATGAGCATTTATGGCAAGTAAAGAAAAGATGACTGAGGTTTTGTTGGTGTGCTTGTATTCCCCTTTCCATGTTTCACATTATTATCTCTAAATAAAGGGGGTTGAATTCCAAGGAGGCGTCAGGAAGAACAAACAGGAAACTAAACAATGGTCAGAGATGAGAGATCTCAGTAAGCAGCTTTGGGGGAACAATGGCTATGCACTCAGGTGATGCTTTTGGCAGTCACTTACCCGAAGTTAAAAATTTTCAGAGTTACAGCTTAGAGATGAGAAGGACAATTAACTATGTAAAATCCTCTTTAGAGGAAGGGTGGGAGTGAGTAGCCAACAGCTGCTTATCAGAGAAGCTCAGGAGCAGAAGGCAGGAGGTCAGTCAGTCTTGGCTGTGGAGAGAGCAAAGCAGTCATACACCTTGCAAAAAAAAAAAAAAAAAAAAAAAAATTCAATTCAATGAAGCCCAGCATGTAAAGATTGAACACTTGGGTTCATACACAAATATTTTTCTCCTTGCTTCATTTTGGTATGTATTGGCTGCAGACTTATGGGAAGAAGTTTCTTGTAGGCATGAAATAAAGTTTAAATGTGTGGAAATTAGATCTGTAAAACAGAGACCCAATGATAGGGTCATTCTTGAGAAGAAAAAAGGCAGTTCAAGCATATTTAAGGGGTCTGAGCACAGCCTCCCAGTGTTTTGGGGTGTCCCTCCAGCAGCCTTGGTAAGAGGAAAGTGTTCTGTTCTCCAGGTGGGAGGTACATTTCCCTCAGCCCCCTGGGGCTGCCTGTTCATGAGGCTGACAGCTGTTGCACTGCTTATGGCAGAATAATTACATGTACAAGAACAAGGTAGAATTTGGAATAATGCTTTTGGCATGCTGACACTTTCCCACTGGGAACATGACAGGGATCATCTATTAACCACCAGATACCAACCACTCACTGTGGCTGCTCCTCTAAGCCAGATCAGCGAGTGAGTTAAAAAGAAGTGTATTACATTACCAGCTAGATGAACATTGTGTAATTTATGCACTTTTAAAATGTTCACTTCTGCTTTTTGGCAGCACTTTAATTCAGAGCAAGCCCACACCTTTGGTTTTGGGAGGTACAGACTAATTTTCTGGTGCATTATAATGTCAGCAGTGAGCAGACATGATCTGGGCTGCTGTCTGACAGAGGAAGAACTGGAGCTGTTTAAGCAGAGTGAATTCTTTCAGTGTGTCAGCTTGTGGCTAAAATACTGTGAATCAAGCCCTGAACAGTATCTATCCAGGGAATTCAGATGAAAGTGGCACAGAGGTAGGATACTCCAGTGATGTAAATCAAAGAAACTCTATTCTGCTTGAATCCAGTTCTTCCAATGTTATTTTTACCAGAGTGCCAGTGGGGTAATATCATATTACCTTTCTATTGCAGCACCTGAGTCACAGACTAAGCCAGTGTTTGCCTAGATTAAGAGATTTCACTGACCCCTACTTGAACTGAGGAGGAAAAAGAGCAGCTGAATTAGGGGGTTGCACTCCCAGCCCTAATTTCCTTGATTTTGTCATTCTGAGAGCTGTGCTGTTCCCTGGTGTGAACACAATAAACCAGAGGAAGATCTACATTTTTGTGCTCCCCGTGACCTTTATCTGGGACCACAGACATGACTTGTACAGCACTGAAATACTGGAAGGTTCCTAAATGTGGAGAGGCTTCTGTTCATCCAAACACATTGGAACCAGGAGCAGGAGTCAACCTCATTTCCATTACTCAATGGGCAGGCTTAAATTTCCCTTAAGAACTTGCAAAGTGCATTTCTCCTTTGTGTCAGACCAGTTTAGATTAAGTGCCACTGTTTGTCTGGATAGAAAACAACAGGAAGCATAGCACCCATTCCTATAGATTTCCATAGGTTTACTGTATTTTCCTTCATTGCAACTATCAGCCTTGTCTGACAAAGAAATAATTAATCCAAAAAATACTTCTCTAAATTTTGCAGTTGTAATGCAAAATAGACTGAATTAATATTAATGTTATAATAATGAGGGCAATAATTCAAATCTGATTTTAACTCAGCTATTTCTAAATGTATTTTTTTTAGATCTTACAGGTTTTTCAAAGTCTTTGCACTCTGATCTGTTCTTCATTTCCATGCTGTCTGATAAAGTAGATATTGATTGTGAAAAGCAATACTTAGACATAAGGATACTAAAAATAATTCCACAGATCCATGGAAGAAAACAATATAAATGGTCTTGGGATCCTGTCATTTGGTAGGCTGGGATGTTATTAGAATTATTTTATTTATTTAACATGTTGTGTTGTCTGGTATAATTCTACCTATTTATTGCAATATATCTTGATACAAAGTTCCTACTGATTTTTCTTCCCATTTGGCACGATAGAAGATAGTAGTGATACTAGTGAAAGATGGTATCTGCTCTGGAACTTGATTTTTCTATGTCTTAGACTTCATTATCATTTTAAGCTATTTTAAATATGCTAAAGCATTCTTCTTCCAATCTGTTAAAGTTTGCAGTTGATTTGCACAAATATAAACACTGACAGAAAGAACAATGGACAATAAATGTCTTTATTTAGGTAACCTTGTGTAGTAGTGCAGAACCATAAATTCACTGAGCTGTGATCTCAGTGCTCAGAGCAGCTGATTTTGATGTATCTCATGTAGATGTTCCATGGCAACTCTATTCTTAGAAAAACAGAGCCAGTGTTGGATGAACATGTGAGTACATCAAATATTGTCCCTGCCACCTTGCAGCTTTGCAGCTTCATTAACACTGTCAGAAACTGGACCAGTGAGTCAGGCCAGTCAGTGTTTCCTCTTGCAGATCTTTTAAATTAAAAGTCAACTTCTTAAAGAGAAATTTTATTTTGATTTTACTTTTATTCTAAATTTTTTAATGGACAATTTAAAAATTATATCATTTTATGAGATGTAAATGACACGGGAGGTGGTACCTGTAAAGTCCTTGAAAATATTGCTTCCCTTTGTATCCTGCTTCCATTGGTCAGGGTGGTATTGGGCAGTGCTGGGCAGGGGGAGGTGCAGGTGCCTACAGCCAACAACTTCAGTGGGCACAGACCAGTGTAAAAGGGCACAGTAATCACACCCTTTCTCCCAAAGGAAAATTAGCACTTTGGGAAATTGAATATAGATAGATAAAGTCTGTATTCTGAATATGAAAAACATAAGGGACATCTGAGAGAATTCTTCCAGGTACCTACTGAATTAAATGGTAGAAATCCAGGCAGGAGGGTGGGAGTTACTACTTGTGTGTCAATAAATTGGGTGTGTGCTTTCCATGACAACACCTCCTTGAGCTCTTTTTCCATTTGGGCAGTTATTTTCTTTCAACAGTCCTTTGACTGGTCAGTATTTGTCTCACAAAGGACAGATTTAGTTGAACTGTCCTCTTGCTCTCACTTCTCCCCCATCTCTTTTTCTTACTATCTCAGCACTACAGACACACACTGTTTTTTTCCTTGCAGTGGGGAATGCACCAACTGTGCCTTACAATCAGTGTGTTGATTCCAGGCACCCAGCATCTGCTGAGAGGCTGCTCTAATCAGTGCCCAGCCATGTCATACATGGCAGCGCCGCACTGGCCCTGCATGTCACACTCTGCTGCTGGGGAAAATGTCTGCAGAGCAGCTGAAGGAGCAGGAAAGGCACAGTGGGGACAGACACTGCTCAAGCAAATCACTGAAACACAGAGACATTCAATTTTCCTATTTGTTGCGCAGGGATCGTTATGTTTGACTGATTTCTGTTGGTTTGTTTTGGTTTGGTTTTTATCACAGAATTAATTGCTGCTGATATTTGGGCAGAGATTTTTTGCCATCTGATGGTGTCTGGGGAAAGCAAAAAAAGTCCAGCTTGTCAAATAATTCAAAGGTTGTCAATAATGAATGTTCACTGTATGTAAAACTTCCAGTGCCTTGTTCTTTGTAGCATAGAATTTTTCTCTGTAAAGCTCAGTGGCTGGATCTTGATTATAAACTAAAATAAAATAAATTTTAGATATAGCAGCTAATAAGAAAATCCATTTCTAGTTTGGTTGAGTTTAGGGTGGGTTTTTTCTCTATTTTTGTCTCCTATCTTAGTAATGTGGAACTAGGTTGTAACAAATTTGAATATAGCACATGGAAATTCAATGTAAATTTACTATTTAAGGCCATGAAACACTGATTTCAGCTGAAAAGGAATCAGCTGTGCCCTGGTTTAGCCTCACTGCACCAGAGCATCTCATTCTGGAAACTGTCAAAAGGATTGCTGGGCATCACTCTGGATATGGCAAAGGGACACTTTTAGGGCGATTTTATTTGTACCTGGACTTTTTCTGTATGATGGTACTGAGTATCCTATAATTTGCAATGAAAAAAATCATGATTTTGTGATGCTTTTCCCCCCCTCTAATAAGTCTGAAAAGATAAAGGCAAACAAGTGGAAAGGTTAGTCTGAAATTCCTCCTGAGGGAAGAGCTGTCTTTGTTGAACTGCAGATCGTATGTCCCAAGCACATATGGCTATCGCAGAACATATGACAAGGCCCACACTGACAGAGTGTGAACAAGTGATATGGTTGTGCCTCTACTTCTTGATTTTTCTAAATGAACTACTGAAGTTAGTCAGTAAATCCAGCACTTGAACTGCATGTGACTTAAAAAAACTAATCCCAGCAAATACTATAGATAGCCTATTGCAGTCTTGGAAGCATAGCTACTTTGACATAATTACATAAAAATCCAGTTCACTGTTCAGAAATTACAAATCTTGATGAGATATTTTATATGAGATGGAATAATAGGGGAGTCATGACATGGAGATCAAAAGGAGCAGGGAGCAAGGCTGAAGATAAATATGTAACTGTCTCTCCCACTCTGTGGCACACAGGGATATTCCCAGCCAGTTCATGGAGCCAAATTTTCTCTTCTTGAAAAGAGATTCAATCTTTTTCCACAGAAAAATTACTCCCAATTATGAGTGTCCACATAAATAGTTTTATCCCATTTAGAGTTTTGAAATTGGTCAATTCCTGTAATCTCTGCCCAAATAAATCTCAATAGGAAATGAGGGAATTTGGAAGTAGCTGAGGTTGGAACATGACTTACTGAAAAGTTACGCATTGAATAAACACCATGGGTCGAGTTCTGAGTCGGAGTTTTTCTCCAGAAAAATGAGAGCTCCAGTGGAGCAGATGACACAACCTGGGGAGCAGCCAGTGCTTCTGGCCATGGTGATCTGCAGAGATGAGAATTTCAAGGTGGAAAGTATATTTTGTGCATTTTTCTAATGGAAGAAAAAGATTATTCTTGCAGTCCTTACCACAATTACAGCCGTGAATCAGCTGTCTCTTTTACAGCCTTCTGACCACAAACTCCTCATGTTTAGGCTGGGAAAAAAAGCATTTTGTAGTAATGACAGAGCCAAACACCTTTCCAGCTGGTAATCCCTTGGATAGTTCCTTTGCTCTTAAAGATGGAAAACAAACATCACAAGAGAGAATCATGTATTATGAAACAAAGCCAAGCCAGAGGCACAGATGTGACCCTCAGAGTCCTGGTGGTGCAGATGAGTGAGTGGATTGCCAGTGTGGATGGAATCAATGTATTCAGCAGAAACTGGCTTTATGCTGTTTATATCCAATCCAGGTTAGCTGTGGAAACTGGCCATAAAAGTTACATTTTAGATGAACTACATCTGAATAAAATTGAAGACAGCAACTAGCCTGAAAATAGAAAAAGAGGAAAAATAAAACAGGAAAAAATGCATGTAGAAAAGAGGATATTACATTTCCCATCATATCCTAACCTGACTTTCTGTTCTGACTGTGGCTACCAGAAGGGAAGTCACTAGCAAAGGATGTGCCAGGACATGTCCTTGTAGGACAGGAGGGAAACAAAGGAATGAAATTTATGTTCACCAGGACTTACATTTCTGCAGTATCCTGTATGAGCTGTCTTTCTTGAGGTTCTGGAATCACCTGTGGGGGGGGTGGGTTGTGGACTTTTCTTTTGGTTTCTGGTTGGTTGATTGGTTGGGTTTGAAGTTGGTTGATTGGTTGGGTTTGAAGTTGGTTGGTTGGTTGGTTGGTTGGTTGGTTGGTTGGTTGGTTGGTTGGTTGGTTGGTTGGCTGGTTGGTTGGCTGGTTGGTTGGTTGGTTGGTTGGTTGGTTGGTTGGGGGTTTTTTTAAATTGTTTTGGGTTTTTTGGGTTTTTAATTTTCACCAGAAGAAACCACTGACAATCATAAAGAAGACCCAGTCAAAACCTTTCTTCCACTTTCTGTCATTCTGTGAGTGGTGAAGTCTAAATCGTGCTGAGTTTTCATTCCTCTTAGGAAAGGGAAGTATAAAAATGTTTCTTGCAAAAAAGCTGTCACATTACTTCCCACAAAATAAAACCAAAATCTATGGCAAAAAGGCCACTTCAGCCTGAATGCTGCTCTTTGTTTTCCATTTGATTATTTTAATCCCGATTAATTACTTGGCTTCCAAATGTGAAGCCTGTCCAGTTCTTTCCAATATAATATTTAATATTCTGTCTTTCTACATCATCTTCTTAAGGATACAGATTGTTCTCACCATTCAGTTTCTGCACATTTGCAAATACAGTTGCACAGATTGGGAGCCTTATGCTTCTTTTTGTGGCCTTTAATCTTTTCCTTTAAAACTTTTACGTTTTTTTAGTCTCTTTGATCCCAACTACAATAAACCCATCCTCCCTACAGGGTTTCAGGCAATCTAAGACTCTGTGGCTAGGAGAGGCAATAAGAGAATTAGAGCTAAGAAAGAAATCAGTCTTGTTCTCTAATGACTTCTTATTTTCGACTGCTGATAGAATGAGAAGATTAAATCTCTAGCTGCAAATCTTGTGAGGACAATCTGAGAAAGGGAGAAGCATAAATGATTAGACAACAAGTTCTGCTGGCAAAGGGAAGTGAGAATGTCATTCAGCAAACTTCTGGAATAAAGGAAATGGTCACAGACAGTCTCGGCAGCAAATAAGGCATCGTTGAAATGGTTGAAAAATTCCTCCTGGTTCTGACAGATTGGCAAAGGCATCTGTCATCCCCACTTCCATCACAGCATTTTAAAGAGAGAAAATGAATTTAGAACCATTTTCATAGGAGGTGAAATATGTGGTTCAAGCCTGGGACAGAGCAGGGCACATTTCTTTGGATAAGATACTGGGTAATAATCTCCATTTAGGCCTTTGCAAATGGGCAGAGATTTGCATGTGCTTGAAATTATGGGGCTTGTACCTAAACCATGGACAGATTCAAAGCCTCAGCTGACCTGGTAATGTCCATTTAAGAGCAATTTCCATTATTTTAGAGAGATTATGGTGAAATACATCTTGTTCCAGAAATAGTTCAACTGATTTCAGCAGGGGCTGCTCTGTATTTCTGAATTTGTTTAGGAAAAAAGCAAGCGAGGAAGCTTATAAAAGGCGACCTATATTATATATATAAACACAGACATGATTTACATCAATGTACCCAATTCACAGAAGGAACACTACAGGAGAAGGGCTCCCCAGTTCCAATTTGTTCAAATAATCAACATCATTTTTTTGCAAAATAACCATTGGAGAAGGATAATAATACAAATAAAACCAGGATGGAGTTTCTCAGTTCTTCTGCAGTTTCAGATGTATGAACATGTTACATCCAGCTCAGTGAGTGCTCAGTGCTGCCTGTTTTATTCACTACCAAGACAAGTTAAAATTGTAGAGTCAAACTTCAGCTTTTCCTGTATTTGAAAGATGATTTCCTGAGCAATATTCTTCCTACCAGCTGGTTCCTGTGTTCACTGGAGTCCATTGCTCTTTTTGAAGGCTTTAAATGGGCAGCCCCAATGCTTTCAGAAATAATGAAGCAGCATTTCTGTTACTAAAGAGTTACTGGCGTTTTGTATTTTTAACTGTTCCTCTAGAATTTAATTAAATCAAGACAGCATTCACTGCATTTATTAAAAAAAAAAGAAAAATAATGAAAACAAAAATATTTTTGCTTCCTGGAAATGTCAGCTTTAGAACATTGTGCCCCAAAGGAAAAAGCACATTGTGAGCTTATCACTGATCCTGACAGTGGATGCACAGCTTCCCTGAATTTCATGGCACTAATTCATGGTAGCCTTTTAGCTCAGCGCTGTTTCCAAGTCTCAGAATCATGAGGGAAATGTATTGCAGACACAGTGTAAGTCACATGGGTCACTGAGATGCCTAAATAATTAAATTATGGACACAAGCACAGAAGGATTCTGCGCTGCAGCTGCAAATGACCTGGATTTTCAAAATATCTCCATCGTTCGCCTTGCATAGAACAGGAGCCTTGCTGTCCCTAACAAGGTCATAAAGGATGGAAATGTGCATGGATGGGTTGGGGAGGTTTGCAACTTCCACTGAGATATTTCAACCAAAACTTTGATTCTCAGTGTAACAACAACTCAGACTGTTCGCAGCAAACACCTGCACGTTGCTGTAGTCCTTCGAGGGTGAAAACACCCTGAGTCCAGAGAGTCGGGTTTTTTACACAGTGACAGACTCTAGAACAAATACTGGGGAGTACAGTAAAACCAATCCAAATTGTTGACTTTACTGTTTGTAATCAAAGTCTCCATTCCAAAAAAATCCAAGGAAGTGCTGAACATGAGTAGGATGGAGAACGTGACTGTGTTCCTGCAAAAACTCGAGCATTTTGCACAAAGCTGTTCAGGCACAAGCCAAAAATACATTGTGTTGCACAAGTCATTGAAACAGCTTGTAAAAGTTATTCCAGGTGGATTTCGTGAGGGTGTTGCTCTCTAACAGCCTTGAATTTCTTTAACTCTTGCAGATTTTTGACAAAGAAGCTAAAGATCTGGAGCGAGAAGTCTGCTTTATTGATATTGCCAGCGATGAAATTCCCGAGCGCTATTACAAGGAATCAGAGGTAAGAGGCAACTTGGCTGAGAACTGATGAGGAAGGGAAGGTAAAAAGGCTTTAGAAGAGCCTGGATAGGATTCAAAACCAGGGGTTTTTCTGTATAAAATCTTGCTGGTCAATAATATTTCAAGAGTGTTTGTCAGAGGGGAAGCAGACAGCAGCCTCTCTGTCTAGATTGCCTGACACTTTCTTTTGCAGATGATTCTTTGAAATGCTTTCCTACCCTTATCAGAACACATCCTGTACCAGACCTTTGCTATTCAGCTGAATTCTTCCAAATTAGGAAAGGCCTTTCCTTTGCATTATGAAGCTCAATGAAGAGTTTGCAGATCTGGGCACTTTTAAACACCCCTGCTGTCCTTGCTTGCAGCCCACCCTGATCAGTGAGTCCTGCAAAGTGCCCAAGCCCAACAGAGGACAGCTGTGCTGCACTGACAAGGGGCTGGTGCACAATTGCTTGAAGGGAACAATGACACAAGACCAAGAGGGACTGAAGCACATTGCAGACTGCAGCAGATCTGCCAAAAAGCATCAATGGCAGCAGGCAGAGTCACTCTGAAAACTCCCTCGGAAATTGCTCCCATGTATATTTGATGGAGCACATCTCTGAAGAGCGTGCTTCTTCTAGGTCAATGCAATTCACTGTTTGAAATCAGCAGCCACCATGCAAATGAAGATGAGGTCTCAATGTTTTAATCTCAGAGTTGATAAATGATGGTTCACAACAAGCAGCTAGAGAGGAATGATCAGATCTATGCTCGCATTTAATTTTGGAGATATGATTTGCCTCTGGAGCCAAGTCTATATTCATAGCTGGCAGTGAGTATGGCAGCTGTTTAACTATCTAAAACGAGACTACATAATCATTTTTAGGACAGAAAGTGAGGACTTGCCAAGGAATATATTTCTATACTATAGGAGACATGATTTTCAGACTAAAAAAGTTGAGTACTTGTTATCTTCCATTTATATAGATCCTATTTTGAATGTTATGTACGGGTCATAAACCAAAACGGAGCCTACGGTAGGATGAAAAGTAATTTTATTACTTTCCTTAGATAATGAAACCCATCTGTTTAGTACCAAAAATTATATAACACCTCATGAAACAGCTTATTGGCCCCATCATCTTATCTGAGCTCCGTGGCTTCTGGCTCCATTTAGGAATGAGCTGCTAATGGAACAGGTCAGCACTTGACTGTACTTTAAAGAAATCCTGTGAGATTTTTCAGCTCAATCTCTGCACTTCAGAAATTGTAAACACAAAGGTGACAACCAGTTTTGCAACTTTCCTGCTCATTTTAATAGCCAACTATTAAGCATAATTTCTCTATGATTAATCTCCTGATACAGAAAAACAGGCTCATCATAAAGGAGAAAAGCACTTCAGAGTTTTGTGTTGCTATTTCAAAGACAAATCTAAATTCCAAGTGAAATGGAATTTTATATCGGTTTAAACAACAAAAATAGCCCAGCATCTGTTGTTTTTTTCTGTGCTGATGGATGATTTTTCTGTTGACTACCAAATTCTGTTTCAGAATTCATACAGAGCAGTAAGAGCACCTTTAGTATTTAACTGTGTACATGTCATAATTGATAGTGAATTAATAATAGTTGAAAATAGTGGATCTTCCAAAGTACAAACTTCGGGTTTTTCATGCTACCATATAATGAACATGAAGCCAAATTCCCATTTCTGATGAGGTCTCTTACATAATTTAGAGACTATAAAAAGATTTTTAACATTTGTAAATGTAATTTCCATCTGTTTTCAATCAGAACAGTAATTCTATGCAAATGAAAAAGAGTTTGTGTTTCCCAAATAGCAGCTTTGGATAAACCCAGTTAGTGTAAGCTGTTGAAAGGTATTTTGGTTGCACTAATAACAACAATTTGGCTGCTTTTAGATCATGTAATCTGAACTGATACTAAGTTTAAAGATTAAAAGTGAAGTGCAATCCTCAGGATTTAACCATTAGATCCCACAGGATAAATGTCCTGACTCCCATCCAGAAAGACCTATGAGAACAATTTTAACTTCAGGCATGTCAGTAATCTCTTCATTTCAATGGCTCTTTCACAGGCTCAAAATAAAGCAAGTTCTTTATCAGGATCAGAGTGTTTGGCAGCTTCTAGAAGTGAGCTTTAATTTTCTTTACATCCTGACAAAAGCACATTCCTCTTCAATTAAAAATATACTTCAGATTTAACAGCAAATGTCATTGTTTAGCTGTAATACTGTGTAGTACAGAGTGGTTTAAAGAATTTAAAGCCTTCACACACTACTTCCTCTTCTTGCTCTATGCTGGGACTTATGACCCTGATGGTAGAAGGAAAAGCCACTGTGTCCTCCCACCTATGATCTAAAAAGTAGTTTTTCAGTTGTCCTGACATGAATCTTAAAAACAGATTCCATTTTCATTTCCATAATAGTGATTCACACATAAAAAGACAAAATATATAAATAATCCTTGTATGTATAATATTCCATTTGAGTTGAACAGCTCATTCTCACCAGGGCTGAGAGAGAAAATGTGTTCCATGAAAATGTCCTGGCTGAAGGGAAAATTATTGAATTCAACTCTGTGCATATTTGCTTTTCTCTCCTTCTAAATATTAACTAAAATTGAAAAGTGAAGAATCCAGTTAGCTGGAGGCTTAAGGAGAGCAGTTGCTTCCTTGCAGGACACTTTAAAGGGAGCCTCTACCAGTAATGCTGAGGGATCTCTTGAAAGGAATCACCCAAGTGTTTGGGATTCCCCTAAGGGTGAAGGGCTTTCCTGGCAGTGTGTGCAGGACTGAAATCACCAGGTCAGTAGTGAATCAGAAAACAGTTTTGTGAGCTATTATAAACACTTACAGAGTCCACTTCTATTTTGGGGCTGAGCTGATTTCTGCCTTTGTGGAAGGCTGGAGGAGGTGAATGCAGCAATTCAGGTATCCCAAAGCAGATGACCTCCCTTTAGCTTCATGACCATCTACAAGCTTCATTGTGAAGTAGCCACATCTTAAATACAGGGGTTTTTTTATAAGCATGGGTCTAATCCATCAAGTTTTAAGAAGTTTAAATATGAGGTTCCAAATGGAAAAAGGTTGATTCTAGATCCCAGCTAAGAATTTTGACTGTCTGTCTGTAAGGAGCCACATGTGTTTCCAAATCTGGATGTACATATTGCTTTGAGTAGAGAATTTTGTATTTCTGTACAGAGAATGTACCAGCCAGGTAAAAGTAATTGTACATTTTGTGAAGTCATTTCCTTGTGACTTTAGCATCAATGAATATGTATCACTAGCTATATAGACAGATATATTTGTCTGAAACACAGAAAAGAACAAAGCTGAGCTATACTGAGGAGCGAGGGCCTCCAGTGAATCATTCATGAAATGAAACATTTACCATAGCTGTGAGCTATTGAGCAAAATGTTCAGTGCAAACATATTCAAGTTCTCAGAATTAACAATGTTTCATTTCCTGTTTATAACAAAGCAATAGAGAGCTGGACAAATGGAATAAACTTTTCAGATTGCTTCTACAGAGATTCCATGCAGCTGCTGCAGTTTTCTTCTTCCATTGCTAGCTTTTCTCCTTTAGCACAGCTGCTGTGATAGGACCACCTTAGGCCTGTCCAAGTGCTTTCAGAGTAGCAAAACCTCTGTCACATCACTAAATGATGGTAGCTGAAATGCTCCAGCTGCCTCAGCCCCCTGGTGAGTGTGGGCACCGTGTCAGCACAGGAGTTCTGTGCAGGATATGAAAAAGTATGAACATTTCCTTTTCCTTACTCACTTAGTGGGTGAGTTTACGTAAAGGCTGGCTGGATTATCATATTTTAACACCTCAGAACTGTCCCAATATTTACAGTTCTTAAGTATTTAGCTGGATCTTCCAGAAAATACCATTTAATGGAAATTTTTTTTAAAGTCTTTAAAAAATTGCTCCACATAAATGTCTATGGTAGCATCTTTACAACAATAAATCTTTCCTGAGCCCTGGCTGTAAAAGCTGAAATCTAAAACCTAGCAACTACAGCTGATGCTGATATGCCAGATGACAGGTATTAAACCCATGATTGGTTCTGAAATTCAAGATCAAACAAAATGGTCTTCAGCATAAAGAGGGAAAAAAAGATTGCACTTCAAAAGCACCATTATATTGCCATAGCAGTCTGAAAAAATTAACCCAGGCATTAAAAATAAGGAAGGATCTGTTTCAGGGACATCTGGGTACTTCCAGGGAGAGAACAGGATGGGTGGCACAAGCAGGGTGCACTTTCACCTCTGGCAGCAGGTTCAGCCTGGGGGCCTTTGGCCATGCTGGAATGGCCACACAAGCAGCAAGGGGAGACAGAAGGGTGACAAGGCTGCCAAGGTGTCCCATGCAGGCTCCAAGCACACACAAGGAGGTGCTGCCAGTGGCAGCTTCCAATCAGGCCTGGTACCATGGCAGAGCTGAGGGCAAGTGTGCCAGGCAGATTTGGAGGTTTTCTGCAAGCAACAAATGCATTTCATCATTTAACTCCCAGTACAAAGTAACAGCTCAGAATTAATTTGAAAAGGCATTGCAACAACCCAGAGCTGTGTTTGCTTCCTGGAAAGGGCGTTGCCATTCCACATCTGATGCCCGTGACGTCCATGAGGAAATTTAAGTAAATAAATGCTAAATGGTAAATAATAGACTCCATCAATAACCACATTGACTCGTGGTCTAAGTAGTAAATCCTGGGAGAGTGCTAGGTTTGAATCCATATCCCACAAACAGAGGCTTTTATTTCATTGTAATTTTACATTTTATTCTCAACTAAGACCAGCTCACGGGTTATGATGTTTCTGCTCTGTTGGCAGAAGTGCTATTTTTAAATCACTCTGCACCTGGCAATAATGTATTGCAAATACAGAGTAGGTTTTGCTCCTCTAGCAAAAGGATTTGCCAGATGGGCTTTCCTAATAAATTGTGTCTGATAAAAGGACAAGAAGGTTATTTAAACAAAAAGATTTTAGCTATGCCATTACATTTAAAACAGATTGAGGATTTTGCCAGTAGATAAATCAAGGGGAAAATAGTGAATAGACAAAGTATTCTTTGGCTTATGCCTTCTCTAGGAAGAAAGGCATGGGTGTCTAAAAACAAAAATAAGGAACACACAAAATTAATTATCTCAATAATAACATAAAAGTGGGGTCAGAGCAAAGTTCAGCTTGCCCAGTTTCTAGTCACAGGAAGAAAAGCTTCAAGTACGTGTGCCACGAGTGCTGCCGAGAGCAGCAGTGCTGGGTACCAATATCATTTCTACTTGCTTTTAATGGAAAATTATCAGCCCTGCTTCATTTTTTTGTTATAGAATGACCTTATCTGCCTAATTGCAGAAAGAATTCCAGGTTGTGAGTCTTAATCTGGCTGTTTGAACCCATGAGTTAGGCACAAATTATTCTAATCCAAGTTCTCATAAATTTCAGTAGGCTTTGGATCAGGCATTGAAGAGCAAAAGATGAGCAGTCCTGGTCTCACCATAGTCCCTCTGGCATGGCCTGCTGCCCATGGCTATGGTCAATAGCAGAGGCCTAGGAAAGATGTAAAAATACAGAGCTGAATGTAGAGATTTTTCCCCTAAAGTCTTCCTTGTATGATCCATAGCACAAGCAATTGCTGAGACGGAATTTGTGTCTTTCTAAAACAGTCAAGATGTTGTTAAACATGTAGTTTTTAGCAGCTGGTTTAAAGCCCAGGGATATTAGTTTTCCTTACAACAGCTCACCTCTGTCAAACATTTGTGCCCTTTGAATTGGTGGTCCAGGCATCGAATTCTCAAGTTGACTTTGCCCAATGTCACAGTGTGCCTTTCATCCCCTGCTTGGCTCTTGTACAGCCTTCCTGAGCAAGCACTCAGGAAAGTCTTTAACACCTTGATCTTTCATACAGCAGGCTGGAAATCTGTTCCTCTGAGGTCTGGCTTCCATTCATCAGTCTGCAGTTTTATAGTACCAATATGTGAATGTTTCCAGAGAGGCAGGAATTTCCCTAAGAGCTGCTTGATGTGAGCTGCCTGAACCGTCCATCCTCGGCTGGCTCTTCCCATGGAACTCTCCAGCCAATTTGTGACTAATCCTGGTGTCCTTCAGGAAAAAGGGACAGGATTAAGGGATGCAGAGGTGCCACCTCTGGGTGCTGTTAAGGGAATTTGCACCTGGGAGTGGTCATGGATCAGTTACATTGCAGTCAGTGGGTGATTTGTGGGCGGCCAAGTTCAGAGTGATTCCCACCCTGTGTCCCCTTGTCTACTGGATTAAACTCACCAAACCAAAGCAGACCCAACCCATAAAACTTGGGGTCGAGCTGTGATGCAGGACAGCTAGTCATTATTTCATTTCTAGTTAGAATTTCTTGATATTTGATACTGTCTCAAATTGATTACATTAAATCCTTTGGATTGCACTGAAGTTATTCCATTATAGATCTGGTTATCTCTGAATGACTGTAAAGTACAACACTCAGAATTATTAAAGTGTGTATCTGAAATGCTGAATCAAGGCAATGGTTCCATCATACCAGCGCTGTGTGTGTGTGTAAGAAATAGCAGACCCTGACTTACAGAAAGCTATTTTCCTTTTTAGAGATTCTTATTTCACACTGGAATATTTTGCAGGCATATTTGAAAAAAATATTTTCTGCAATGATTTCCTTTTTTAAGGAACCTCTAGCTAGAATTTTACATATTTCTGAATATTATGTCTTCTTTCCTTTTTTTTTCCTTTTTATTGGTATTATTATTATAATACAGATTGCTTCAGGCAATGATCAATTATTAAACGACTCTTTCAACCAGAAAGTGTGTAGATCCATCTCTGGTTGAGCTTTGTTGGGTGAGAAGATTGGCAGCAGCCTGTGACCATGAGCTGTTCTGTACAGGGGGGTGTTGCTCTGATAAATGATGATGCTGAACTGTTTTTATGGTGATTTAACATTGAAACCTTATTATACTGTGAGCTCAAAGTCTCCTCTTTCCAAAGGCTGTGTCAGCAATAAAAGCAGTGACTTTCACAGGGAGGAAAGACTATCACCTCATTAGAGCTTTGTAGAGTAGCTTTAATGGCAGAGCTTCAGTTTAGGATAAAACCAGAAGTCAAGAGATAACTAAACAGCAGGAAACATGAATGCTGGGTGATAGATAAGCTCACACTGAATGAAGCAAAATGAACATCAGAGTAGTTATCAAATTTTTGTTTTTTCTCCTGATTGTCATCCATTCTGTGCATCATTTAAGCACTATTTAAGTACATGTTTAACTGCTTTTGTAACAAAGGATCTTCCCAGACCTCAGCACTGAGGAAAGAACACAGCTGAGCACTGCTGGTTACTCTTCAGGACAGATTTTAGAAGCTCCACTGTGAATTTTCTGAAATGACATAATTTTCGAGTTCTGACAATCAGTGCTTAACCATAAATTATTTCTATTTACAAGATATAATTAGCAGGATTGGACATAAAGGGAAATAGAATTATACCAATATGGAAAATAACACTTTCATAGATAAAACTGTATCTTGTACAGATGAAAGTAGACTTTAAAAAGATGAACTAATGCCTTTAATGGTTTTATGAAATTATGTTGTAATTTCAGTGTTGTAGTGCCTTTGATTTCTCAGTTCTTGAAAGTGAAACAGAGTTGGGATTACTCAGTATTTGCTCATAACACAGTTATAACCAGGGATGGATAAACTGCAGGAGTTTCCTACTTAGCTTAGGATGAACAAGTTCACTTAAAACTGAAAATGGCATTGTCAGGGTCAGTGTTGAAGTGTCAAAGCTCCAACTGGACACAATTTCAGGAGACAGGCACAGGTGGAAAGTACGAGCAGTTCACACCAAGGGGCAGTGGAAAAGCAGGCTCTGAAGAAGTCACTTTCTTTTTTCCCCCAAAGGCCATAAATCACCCTTGGAGTGCACTGCACTGTAATGATCTGCGATAACAGATTTTCTTACAGCAGAAAACATCCTGGATGATCTGATTGTCAATGCATCTCCAAGAATATGCTGCTATTGATTCACTGCCAGGCTTGGATTTTAGGATATCCTAGTGCATTTTAAAAGTCAATTTCCTATTACTTTTACATAATGTTTATTAGCATGCTTTGTATCTAATCAAAACTTGTACTTCAGCAAACTGACAAACACGACAACCTCTCCTGCATTTCCCTGTATGTTTTCTTTGTTTTGCAGGATCCCAAATACTTCAAGTCACAGAAAACTGGGAGAGGCCAATTGAAAGAAGGCTGGAGAGAGACCCATCAGCCAATTATGTGTTCTTACAAACTTGTGACTGTGAAATTTGAAGTCTGGGGACTTCAAACCAGAGTAGAGCAATTTGTACACAAGGTCAGTGAAACAGGAGCTGTTTCTTATCCTTCACATAAGCAGGACTCAAGCACTCACAGGAATGTGACTAAGGCTGTGGAGAAGCCTGGGAGCTTGGCCCAGTCTGCTCAGGCCTCTCACAAGGTCTGAAAGAGCTGGAGCAGAGCCCAGGACTTCACTCTGGGTACAAATGTGACAAAGCCCAGAGCTGCTCAGGCCTAAGGTTGAGAAAAATGATCAATAACATTTTCAGTGCTGTGACCAGTATGTGAGCTGAAGTATTTCTGAGTACACAGGGCTCCATACACATAGCAGTGAGGTGAAGAATCCCTTAGGAGCAGATAGTGGGACAGTTTTCCAACCAGTCTACTAAAAAATCAATTAATGAATAGCATAACTACTAGGTCACAAAATTTTTTGTAGTATTGACCTTCTATATGTTTGAAAAACTGAGAAGGGAAAAGAAAAGATCCAGAATGTCTAATTGGCCAAAGATTAGTGATATCTGTACACATTCCCAGATGGATTCCCACGCTAGTCAAAGCCATGATTCAGTGTTGGCAACAGATCCACTTCCAGTGGGAAAGCTGGACCAGGAGCCCTTCAGAGCCAGTGACTTTTTAGACAGAAAACTGTCAGAGGGTTTCTCACTTTCAATCCTTTTGAAAGAGACAGATGAGATGTTCTGTGGCTGCTGAGACCTTTAACCCTTTCCTTGTTTGCAGGTGGTCAGAGACATCCTCCTGATCGGTCACCGGCAGGCGTTTGCCTGGGTGGATGAGTGGTATGGTGAGTGTCCTCCAGAGCCAGCCCCTTTCAAAGGGCTGGTGCAAACCCTGAGACAATTAACAGCAGGTTTCCATTTGATTTCATGAATCCTCAGGTCATAGTGTGAGTTGTTCATGGAGGAGATGGAACCATGTCAAAGTTCATCTCCTTCCACCCCCTTCCATGGACAGGAACACTTTCCACTAGACCAGGTTGCCCCAAGCCTGGCCTTGGACACTTCCAGGGGTGCTGGAATTAGGCAGCAGGCAGCATCCAGGGATGCCTTTCCATCCCAGAGTGTCAGTGGATCTGGAGTCATCTCTATGGAGAACCTCGTGCAGGTTTGAATAAAGCTTCTTCTTAAGGCTGCCTTAACTTGCAGCCATTTCCATACTGCAGACTCCTGAGGCCTCTGATCCAGCACATTTCCAGCTTTTTAGGAAACTTTTAAACTATTGATATGGATTGCAAAGGAAAATGGAGCTTTTCTGAAAAAAAGATGTACATAAGCATAAATCCTACAGGGTCTGATCCAGCAGCAGCTGCATGCAAAAAGTGTTGGGACTCCATGAGCCAGCTGTGGGAACATGGGCACTTCCAGTAGGACAAAGCAATCTGAACATCAAACAGCCAATCACACTGCCTAAAAGGAGCTCACTGGTTTGTACCTTTTACATTTTTTGTAAGACATATCCATAATCACAGCTACTCTTTAAACAGGTTCTGAGACAGGTCTGTAACATACCTTGGGAGTTTGGCAGTATATTTACAATGCTTATTTAGGCCCTCCTCAAGCTTCAGGAAACACCAATTTGGGCATTTCATGGGTGAGGGACACCTCTCCCATCAGAGCTCAGAACCTCTGGGCATTGCTCAGGAACAGTCACTGCTGCAAACACATCCCAGAGGTGTCACAGCACTGCACTGGAATTTAACCACCAACTCAGTGGGCTCAGTGTTTGGAAACAGAGAAAAAAATTGCTTTTGAAATCACAGTGTTCTTATAAATTTAATACTGCATGAAAATCTTGTGTGAAAATGTGCTGTAATGGTCATAAAATACTGAAACTGCTAAAAATATCTTTTTCTATTGGGATAGCTGTAAACAAGTAAGAGAATTTTATATCCAGTGAGAGAGTTCTTCAGAGCTAATTTTAAATGTGTTTCTTTCTATACCTGAAATAGAGCAAGCCATTCTTTTTCCTGTACCAAGTCAGGGAAACTGGTAACTTTAAATAAAACAGCCTGACTTCATGTAAAAATTGAGCCCATAAATTTGCTCCCAATCTGCCCAAAATATCTATACAGTGAGAGATGGAGAACGTTACTGAGGAGCAAAGTGTCAGCTGCACTTTAGCAGAGTTACTGATAATGATGACAAATGAATAGCCATAAAGTTAAACATACCAAATAGGTTTAGCTCAAAAACATTTCACTATAGATTTTCCCCTTCTAAGTCTGAAATCTCCCTGCCAAAAGTACTCTTTCCACAAATGAAATATGGTGATACACAATTATCTTGTGGATTTTTCCTGTCAGAGCCAGCCTTTTTACTAACTAATATAGTGTATTTTTAGAGCTTAATTATCAGCCTAAGTACAAAACCTGAAAAATCTGGGCTTAATGAAATAGAGAGAATAATCTAGCATCAAATATATAATTTTTAAATGTCTAATAACACATTTTAAAATGAAAGTTTGAGAAAGACCTGGAGATGATGGTAGTCAGCTGAACTGAATCAAATAATCAGTGTAATAAACAATGTGTTATGTTAATGACTGGTTGCTGTTACTGACCCTGTAAGTATGAATGTGTTTTATAATTTAATTTACTAAACTGTTTTTAGCTTTATTATTAAGAAATTCTATTTTCTCAGTGTTACTTACTAATAAAGAGCATGTCCTCTGCTTGGCAAAGTGCATCCCAGCATGTTACTGACACGGCTTCCGAGCTTGTTTCTCATTCTAACAGTATTCTTCTAGAGAACAGTAAAAGACTGAAAGAGTCTGAGTTAGGGGTATTCCATGTTCCTTTTGATCAGAATTTTACTCTGCATTTCTTTTTACCGATGAATTGTGACATTGTGCTGCCACTACAACAGCTCAAGTTGTGCCTTGCCTTAAAAGCTGCCTCGTAAAATGCAGCTGGAGCCTCACAGCACAGAACAAGGAGTGGTGTGATACAAGAATTCCCAAATCCCTGTGGCACATCATAAACTTGAGGAAAATGGAAGCCTCAAGAGCAGGTCACAGTGCATGACCAAAGGGGCAGCTATTTGCAAGCAGACTGTGCTAATAAAATGCTCTTTAAGTGTTTTGAGTAAAAAGTTGATGGTTGTTTTTACAAGGCTCTGGAGTTACCAAGCATGGTAAAGAACAGCCCAAACTCTGACACTGCTCCTGTTCTGACTCCTCACTCCCCAGTGGATTTATGGAAAGCATGGGGATACTCAGAAGAGTCACAGGTCAATTATTGGGTTCTTTATGTTTTTACTGGAGTTGTGGTTGATGACAAATGCTTTTAAGGTGTTAACCATTGCCTGGTGTTGCCCAGCACCTGAGAGGCTGTGCTGGGTGGGCTCCCCCAGCCAGGCTGGGCAGTGCTCAGTGATCCTGCTGGTGGGATCAGCCTCATTTGTGGGATATTTCTAATTTTCATCACTCACTTAATTGCTTGAGGCTACACAACCACTAACATAGTCACTATTAATTCACTTACCAGTTTAAGTATTAGTTTCTAGAATCTAAACTGGTGTGGGCTCTAACATTAAGAGTTTTGCTGGTTATGAGATGTATAATGCAAAGTTAACAAAAACTCTTCATGCAAGTGCTGGAAAGGTAAGTAAATATTTATAATATTTCTGTATCTATCCTTTATTCCAAAGGATCTTCTAAAATCTCTTTAGAAGATCTTGGCCTTTGCCAAGGCCTGCACTTCAGTATTTCCTGCCTACCTTACATTACACAGATACTCCTAAACAATTTCCACTCCTTCCTGTTCTCTGACTCCCTTTGACTTAACCTCGCACCTTCCTTGGCTGACACAACTACCTTTATGAGGCAATTTTCATAAAGCTAGTTGCTCCTTGCTTTTTAAAAACTTTTGTTGGCTTCTGCTGAAAGACTTTGTGTTCCTAGAACCTTTTCCTTAGGAAAAAAAAAAAATTAAGTTTGCACTTAATCAATGGAAAATGCCAACAATTTTGAACTTTTTACAGATATGACTATGGATGATGTTCGAGAATACGAGAAAAATATGCATGAAAAAACCAACATTAAAGTTTGCAACCAACATTCATCTACTGTGGATGAAATAGAGAGCCATGCCAAAGCAAGAGTATGTCAATTTTTAAAACATATTGCCCATCCTCAGCCAATTCACCTGCACAGACCAGAGAAGAGGAACCAATTGCTGATCAGTCAGTGGAATTTTGGGGAGGTTTTGCTTCAATAAGAACAGAATCTTTCTCCATGAAGTGCAATCCTGCCTTTGGTTTGCACTGTAACCCTGCCAGTTATGTAAGGGAGGGTGGGGTTGGGCTCCTATACAGCTCCCTGGCTTCCAGGAAAACACAATGCTCAAATTTCAGTTGGAGGCATAAAGAGGAAGTTAAAGAGGATTTTTACATTTTATTCTTTGAATAATTAAAAAGTGCAGGAGTTGACAGTGGTCCAGTCAAAAAGCCAAGAACATGGGGAGTGGAAAGCTTCTATGGGACTCACAAAATTCTTTGTTTCACCAGGAGAAAAAAAAATCTAATGAGTTATTCACTGTTTTCAAGGTAACTTTAATGGCACCATCATTGATTAGCTACCAACAAGGTGGGAAGTATTTTCAGAAGTTTGTAACAGTTGTTTGTGGAAAAGGACAGGTTTCTGTGTAGGTTCTCTGGTTCAAAGTCTGGAGATTTCATAAAGTACTTAATTACCTAATTTTGGCCCCATAAGTAGAGGCCTAAAATTAGAGACTGATACTCTTTGCAAATAGAGAAGATGCAGTGGCCTTTGCTCCTGAAATGTCATTATTCCTTTATTTCTGCCAATGGTGCTGTGGAACTCAGTGCTGGGTTAATCATGTAACCAGTGTGGGGCAAGGCTTGAAGGGCTCCAAGCCTCTCCTTGGCTCTTGCTCAGTGCCAGCTGTCCCCAGCCCAAGGAGATGTTGTCTGTGTAGTTCCTGGGAAGGTAATTCTTGTGTTCATGGCACAGCAGCTTCACTGACATCAATGTTATGCCTCAGCAGAGAATTAGTTCAGATTTTGGCTCTACACTTCAGGCTTTGGTTCTGAATGAAGTCTGCCACCTGTAGTCTCCATGTGGAAAAATTGTGTCATTGAGGTCAGAACAGAAGTTGTTATTAATGAAAAGAAAAAATCTGAGTCTTCCTAGCTCAGTGTAAGGACTGTTTTACTTGTGCATAGCACAGCAGAAAGAAATTAAAGCAAATATAAGCTAAAAAGTGAAAGTCAATAGAAGTGTTTCATGTCTGAATTGAAAATGAAGAGTCTTGGAGGCTCCACTCAGCATGACTTCACTTCAAAGACACAGTGCACTGAGAAACCTCCCTGTCCCCTTCATTTGTCCAAGATAGCTTTTGGTTCATGTGGTACAGAATCCCCCAATCCAAGTCCCTGTGATTTCAGGGGGATTTGGGACACTTTGAGTGCAGAAACGCCCACCCACCGTTACAGGGTGTGAAAGGAAATGTAAACCAGCAAAAAAAGGTTCAAACCTCTCTGCAACAGCAGTAGGTACAGTTCCCCTGGGACCATCTGTTTACTGCCAGCACTTCTGTCAGATCTGAAACAGGAGTCGTTCTCACTCCCAATAAGTGTGGGCTGGAAGGGTCCCTGGAATGCGGGGCAGGGGCAGCAAAGGCAGCCGGCACCACGCACGCTTCTGTTTATTTAATGAGATGTTGGAACACAGCAGAAAGCTGCTTCCACAGCCAAGGTTGCACATGTCTGCAGCTGGGTAGGGGTAAAGAGCATCAATGCCCTGGAAGGACAGGATTTTGTCATATATTTGCCAGTCCTGTGCTTTAGACACTCAAAAATGTGAGACTTCTTCATTGATTAAAAGATTACTGGGTTTATTTCTAGGTTTTTGAGCTTTCGTGGCCCAAAGAATCTATAAATGGTCTAATGAAATACTTCAAATTTATGAATTTAACTTGACATTCAGCAAAAATCTTAACATTGCCTTCAAGTTGGCTCGGTGGGCGTCTTGCAGGCACTGCAGACGTAGAGCAGCAGGTTCCAGAAGAGTCTTGCTGATTTTCTGCTCAACTTCCCAGTTTGTAGCAGATGTCATTCCCTTGGGATTTTCTCGGAGCTTTCGCTCGGCTCGGCTCCGGCAGATCCACGCTGGGATCGCGCTGCCCTCTTGCGGGGCTCGGCAGCACCGGGACTCGTCCTGGGCACCCGACTTTCCATCCCGGGGTGGCTTTCATCTCTCGTCTCCTTTGCCTGCCGGGGTTTTGCAGGGAATTGAGCAGCGGATTCGTCACTTGCCCACCCGGGTTTACGTGCAGTTTCCGGATGGAAAGTTGGGAAGCACGGCTTTGGATGCTGGGGCTTTGTCAAGTGAGAGGGAATTCTTTAGGCTTTATTAGAGGGAAAGCAAAACAGGCTCGGTCCTGTGCATGAAGCTGCAGCTACAAGTCAAGGGAAGGAAAGAGAATTTTTCATCCCTTGATAATTAAAGCAGATGAACAAACCGTGACAACCCTTTGCCCACTTGGGCTTACAACCTAAATGAAAAATTTAAAACCCCTTTCAGTTGTATTTTGTTTGAAGTTCTCAAAAATGCTATCTGCTGACTGTATCCACATGTACTCCTTAGTTGCCTGTGGAATAGCTGGATTTCCCCAGCAATTACAGAGGCAGCAATCTTTATTCAGCTCAGACCCAGGCACAGGAACCATTAGTATGTGATTAATGTACTTAAAACTTTGTTTCCTTTACATTGTGCTCATTGTGCTCCAGTCAGCGCCTTACAATGGGAAGGCATTCATGTGGAGAATCACTTAATGAGATGCATGATAAGCAATCATTCCCTGATTTAGGATTTGGATGGAAGTAGTTTAACTGAGTTAATGAAATGATTATTTGAAATTATTCTAACATGCTGTTGTCTTTCATTCCTTCTCGTTGAAGACATGACAATGGATGATGTCCGAGAGTTTGAACGAGCCACTCAGGAAGCTACCAACAAGAAGATTGGGATTTTCCCACCGGCAATATCTATCTCTAACATTTCCATGCCTTCCTCAACCCGCAGTGCTCCATCTAGTGCTCCATCAACTCCTCTCTCCACAGATGCTCCTGATTTCCTAACAGTTCCCAAAGATCGGCCTAGGAAAAAGTCTGCTCCAGAAACTCTCACTCTTCCAGATCCATCGAAAAAAAACTTTTAAATTAACCCTGCATGTTTCCTCCTGATAAGCCATGTCTGCCACAGCAAGAGTGACATAAGTCAATTGCTACAAAGGTCGTGGTGGTTTGTTGGTTAGGGGTTTTTGTTTGTTTGTTTGTTTCAAATAATCTTTCCGGTGTGGAAGGATGACTCCTTTCTTCAGACTTGATACTTAAAACCTTCTGAAAAGTGCATGCAAGAGAAAGTAGTTTATATATTCCTAAAGTAGTGTTTCAAGCCATATGGTGCATCTTACTGACATCAATGGAACAGTCTGAGGGGATGCTATAAACGAAAACCAATCTTTCTGCAGCAGTATTCTGCCTGCAAACCCTCATCTAGGTCACAGCATTTATAATTAGGAGTAGGTATTAAGTAAATCTGCCAAGGACTTCTGAGGCAAATTAGTGCCAACTAGAATGCAGGGTTAACAGAATAAAACCCTCCCATTTTCTTCTTTTATAACCAATTTTAAAATCTTTCCCACTCTCAGGCTTCTCCTGTGTGTTCATAAACCTATGACCAGTAACTCATTGTACTTGAACACCAACAGATCCACATTTCGCTTAATATGACTCAGGATTTGGGGCCTAAAACACAAAACACAAATCTTTTCAAACCTAAAATATCACTGTATCAAAGCCCCAATTGTAATTAGTTATACTGACTTTGAGGCCATTGAACTATTTCTACCTTGCACAGAATTTGTAAAAGGAACCACCTATTTCTTGTAGATAATGTATTTTACTAGCTGTCCCCTGCCCTTTTGTGAGCTCAGAGTGTTGGTGTTCATCAGTGGTGTTCTGTGACTTTGAAAAAAGCAGCTGAATTGTGCCAGTTGAGAAACAAAAGCAATGAATTTTGTCTTTTATTTGCTGGAAGAAGAGTGGTAGTCAGGCTGGGAGACCTTGAATGTAAAGGGAAGAAAACAGGAGACTCCTTTTTCTTTCCTGCCTCACATCTTTGCTCAACAGAACAATCTGACAGAGAGCTGGGTCCAGGCACTGCCTCGTTGGGGGAACGGGGACAAAATCAATCACTTCAAAAAGCAAACGAATCGTGGGTGATGCTGAGGAACCAGAAGTGCTCTTCCTGCTCTGTGTGTGAAATCATTCTTCAATCTCAGGAATTCCATTGTAGACAAGGATGTTTCCCAGAGGGAAGTGTAGGTGGTGGAAGAAGGAAAAAACAAGTTGCAGGAATGGTCTCTTCCTTCCTTCCTCTTCAA
The DNA here is from genome assembly GCA_013401135.1 of Cettia cetti. NCBI lineage: Eukaryota > Metazoa > Chordata > Aves > Passeriformes > Sylviidae > Cettia > Cettia cetti. The sequence continues at coordinate 75,717 of VZUI01031654.1, forward strand.
AGCATGAAGTGGGTGAGACCCTTTCCCCACTGCCCCCGCTCTGGGGCACTTTGCTCTCTTCCACACAAGCTGCTGTTGGATGGCTGCTGCAGCTCCTGTCTCTTGGTGACATCAGTGAGCCACTGTTAAATCCAGGGAATGACAGCTCCTACCTAAATCATCATCCCAGTGGGTGATTCTTTGCACCACCACTGACAGTTCATGGATTGAGAAAAAAAGACTCCAGAGCTGAGCTGTCACTGAATATCAAACACTCAGTTTGGGGGTGCCCAGGCCTGGGGCACAGTGGCTGAGTGCACTGAGCTCCTCGCTGGCTGCAGCTGCAGCTGCACAAGTTTTGTGGAATGGGTGGTATTTAGGGGGAAGTTTTGGGAGCAGAAGTAATTCCACTGCCAACCTGCACTGAAACAACTGTTCATTTGTCTGAGAGTGAAAATCCTGCAGCCAGCAAAATCCAGGAACTCTCTGTAGGTTTGCTGTGGTCTGACTTCCTGCGTTCTCCCATGTCCTGTCCGTGCTTGGCTTTGCTTTTCTTCCCAGAGCTGGTAATTCCGAGTCACTGGTGACCTGATGGGTGATGCTGTTTTGTTTAAAAAGAAGCTGCTGTAACACTGAAAACAAAACTTTCCTATGTTGGTTTATGATTTTAGCTTAACAAGGGTGCACATTATGGAATCATAGGATCATGTATAATCTTTTTATTGATATTATTGATTTAGTGTCAAGATTGGAGCATTGGCAGCAAAGGGAAACCTTTGAAAACATAAACCATTGTTTGATTGTTTTCTCATTGCCTGACTTTGGCCCATAGAGAAAGAGTTCAGGTCTGCTCCACCTGAAAGTCTGTTTCAATGGACCTTTAATTTGTCCAAGACAAATTTGCTCAGCTCTATTCAGTGTCCTGGTGCTCACACGTGACTGTTTCTATTCACATTTTGGAATCTGGGTTTGACACAGATTACCAGATCACAGCAGCCTCACCTTTACTCGTGTTTAACTGATTGATTTCCAGTAAATTGATCATGATATTAAGTAAGTTTGGGGATAAGTCATTTGTGAAAATCATTAGCCTACCTGAACAGGACAGATTTGAATTTCTGCCTGGGGGAGATGTAAGAGAGACAATATCCTGCAGTGTCAGAGTGACAGGACACTCCCTGCTGTGCCCAGCTTTAGTGTCTCACACTGGGCTCACCACTGCAGGGTCAGGAACAGCCACTCTGCCTCCTGCTGCTGCCCAGTCAAGACCAATTAAAAGATCTGTAAAGTGTCCCTGCTTTGGATAAGGATACCCCAGGTTTTCACTGATTGTGGAGGTGCCCAGTGCTGAGTTCTGCCTTGCTTTCCCCAGCAGTCATCACCCATCTGGTCAATATGATCTTTAAATGCCTTTTTCTGTTTGGTTGGCTGCTATTCAGGGTAAGATAGCTTTTTCTAGAATATTCCCAGCAGGCACACATGAAATGAAATGAGAAGGAAGGTCTAAGTATTTCAGTGTAGCACCTTGAGGAGAAGGGGTTGTTTTCAGTTCTGATTTTTCCATTTCTGTTGTATTTTCAGACATTTATTAGGACTAAAGCAGAGTTTTGCAGGTGTTCCTCACTTGGTTTGCAAAAATAAATGCTGTGATGATTTACTGAGTACAGCCTCAGAGCATGGTGAGCACAGCCCTGTTCCTCTTCTCTGCCACAGTGACAAGGATTCCGTGCTGCAGCTCTGCTGGGACTTGGCAAGGAATTTTTTATCAAGGAGAATACAGTTCAGAGCAAAAACTGTGATGAGTTTGTTCAGGTTTCTGTGAAAACCTCCATGCTTTGCTTGTACTTTTGTGTATTTTGGATAGAACAATCATTACAAAACAACTGTCAATTCAGTGCAGCTTCAGAAGGGTCATTCTCCTAAAAATCAAAAAGGGAAGGACCCACAAAAGTTGTGAGGAGCAGCACATTCCTGAAACACGTACTTAATGGGATTTCTTATGAATGTAATGGTTAATTTTGTAAAGGACTGGATAAATCCTATGGAAAGAAACTATTTGACCTTGTTCTTTGGCTTTTTTGATTATTCTGGAAGGTGATTTTGTGACATCTAGTATCCAATTTGCATTAATTGCTGCTGTAGAGACTTTGAAACTGAAATATTTGTTCCTTGGATTTCAGTTTGCAACAAGACCGCTGTACTTTGTTAAAAACTGCTTTGAAGCTTGCTGCACTATAACTTCAAAACAATGTGTTATCCTTTGAAATAAGCCAAATGTATATGCTTTTTATGAATTAGTGAGTGCAGTAAGAGAGAATTCAAGATCTTGTCAATAGGAGATTTTCTGTTGCCATTGTTTGGACTTGGTTTTATATGTATAAGTTAAAATTGCTAAATAAGTCTAACAATGTTTTGCTTTAAATGAACAGCATGGTCATTGAATTATGATCTCCTGTAGTTTTGTGGTGTCACTAAAACAGGTTTTATTGGTTTATTTCATTTCTGTGATAATTCCACGTGATTCTTTTATGTCCAGTAATTAATTTCTTTTATTTAGAGCACTGATGGCAACATCAGGCAATGCATCACCACCATCAAAGAAGGACCAAGTCTTGATTTGCGCTGCACATTCAATAGTGCAAGGCTCAGCAGGAGAATTTGACTGTCATTTTTCTCAGATCACTTAGTTTCTGGTTTTTTCCAAGTTATTTATTATTTTTAATATTGTATTTTTCGTTGCATTTTGTTGTAAATAAATTACCAACAACTATTCTTTACAACGGTGGCTGTTTTCTCTTACTGGGGCTCCTGTAGGCAGGAGCCTCCTCATTAACATGTACCATTGGCATTTCTACCCCGGCTCTGCAAGTCACTTCCTCAAAATTAAATAGCCCAGGGAATTAACTTTGTGAGGAAAATTTAAAGCACTTACAGCCTCTCCTGGGTTCTGTCGTGCCCCAGCTCTGTAAAGGTTTTACCGGGGCAGGTGCCCCATCAGTCTGGCATTAGCCCATTCACTTGTAAATGACCACTTGGTTGACAAGGAAGTTTTTCAGTGGGGAATCTAATTCTTTATGCAGGGTTTGGCAGCTCAGTGTTGTACCAAATAACTGGAAAACTCTGGAACAGAGACCACTCAAATTCTTTCAGGCTTGTCTCCAAGTCAGCAATTTTAGTCAACAGAAATTTCCCTTGCACAACGATTCTTTATAAGCTTTTACACGGAGACCTTCTCCATAGAAACAAAGCTTTTCCTGCTCCAGAGGAACGGAAGCGCTCATTCGGGAGAGAAAAGCTTCAGAGCAGCGTGGGACAGGGCAGAGGGAACAAAGAGGGGACTGGAAATGTTTTACATTGGAAATGGCACGGCGAGAAGGGGAAGAGCCCGAGCAGCCGCGGGGACACCTCGGCAGCCGCTGGGTCACCGTGCCCGGCCCCGCCACCGGAGCCAGGTGTGGCTGAGCGGGTGGGGCCGTGCCCAGGCCCGAAGGGACCCCGTGTGACCCGCGCTGACCTTCTACAGCTTGGGCTCCCATTCTCCAGTAGGGCTGCCTGAAATCTGCACACACTGAAAACCCAGCACAGGAAAATAAAAAGCGCTGAAAACCCGAACAGGACCATGCCGCTGCGCGATCGGCGGGGCCGGGCCGTGCTGCCGAGGGGACGATGCCCCGGTGCCCCTGCCGAGGGGACGATGCCCCGGTGCCCCTGCCGAGGGGACGATGCCCCGGTGTCCCTGCCGAGGGGACGATCCCCCGGTGCCGCACAGGGCACCGCACGGGCGGAGCCGCACGCCGGGGCAGCCCGAACGCAGCGGGGTCTGCGCGCACCTTCACACCAGTGACGCCTTTGCGCCCGTGCCCGCGCTAATCAGCGCACAAGTGACCGTCTCATTAACATACACGTGACCTTCATTAACAGAGACGTGACCCCTCATTGGCGTGCACGTGAGCCGTCATTAGCATAAATCTGACCCCTTTTTAGCACACTGCCGGACAAGCCGTGGGAATCGCGGTGGGAGCGGTGGGCACAGTGCGCGGGATGTCCCAGGGGTACCTGAAAAAGGGCAATCCCCACGGGCCGCGACTGTCCCGCTCTGTGGCGCTGTTCTGAGGACAGTCGTTACCCGCTCTGCTCAGCTTTCACAGCTCAGAGTGTCTGACGCGCTGGGCAGGCGGCGCCCTGGCGCACCCTCGGCCGCAGCCCGAGGCAGAGCCCCCCGCGCGCCCGGGGAAGGCGAGGCCCGGCCCTGAGGCCGCCCCGCAGCCGCGCGCGCTCCCGACCCGACCCCCGCCGGCCCCG
>VZUI01031657.1:0-10800 GCA_013401135.1 Cettia cetti
AAGAAAGAAAGAAAGAAAGAAAGAAAGAAAGAAAGAAAGAAAGAAAGAAAGAAAGAAAGAAAGAAAGAAAGAATATTCCCACAAGCTTCAGCACTTTAATTTATGAAGAATTACATTGAATGTGCAACTAAATCTGATAGTGACTCAATAACATTGGCTTTCCTAGACCCTGAAGGTCAATTCCCTCTATTAGATTTCCCTAAATGTGCCTGTGTCAGTAAATCACAATGCTAGTCACATAAGACAGTCATTCTATGGGACTTGGGTTTGAGTAATTTCTGAACCACATCCAGTTCAAGAGCCAGGACCACCAGGCTGAATTTAAAAAAAAATAAGAACTTTCAGCTTTTCAACACACTGAGAAGAAATGAAATAATTAACAAAATTCTACATAACATTTGTTTTTTGAAGGTTGCCTTGAGAAAAAAAAAAAAAAAAAAAAAAGATGGACACAAAAAATAAGATTTAATCTCCCAAAAACAAAGCACAGATGAAGCACTATTTCAGGCCAACCTGGAGATTTACAATATGATATATTATTCAAGGAAATATCATTTCTGTGGAGTCTCATTTGCACATTTCTATCAAGATGTATTTAGCCCTCTAAAGAAAAGCTAAGAACGGGAGATCAAAAAAGTGAAATCTTAGAAAGCAGAAGATAAAATGCATATATCAAGTCTCTTGGTTCTGTCTAGATCAAGTGATAAAAGATCTTCCTTTCTTAAGAGGTACCTTGACCTATCATGGGAATAAATACAAGCTTAATAGGAGTAATGAGTGAAATCTAGCATATGAGCACCCCTCAGGATAATTGATTTGGTTTACATGATTTCACACTCCAGGCATTCCTCCCTGGAGACATTTCATAGAAGTATAATTAGCCAAGAAATGTAACAGATCAACTTATTTAGAACTTAGACACAAGAGCAAATCTATCCCTGTCTTTGTCATATTTGTAAAGAATCCTAGGATGTGTTTCCCTTTTTAATATTTTTTCTTTCTCTATTTTTCCCTGAAAAAGGTTTTAACAAGCAATTCTTATTTAAAGATTTCTAATTAGACTTTTTATATAGTTTTGCTTCTAAAAGAAGCTCCAGACTATTCCAAATGTTTGATAGGACTGCCTGTCTGACAGTAACAAATTTGCCTGGACTGGTGTTAAACAATGTACAGAGAATGAAACTATCAAGAATAGTCATTTTTTAATGTCAGGATGAATGATGGATGGTTCATTGCTCCAAAATGAAGCATCAACATAAATTATAATATTTCATTTTTGACTTGGCACCCCTTGATTCTCTTATCGCTCTCTTTCTGCACAGAAGGAATTACAACCAAGAGAACTTGTAAAATTGTACCTCAAACTAATCTGTTATTTCAGTTTGTTCTTTCTCTGTATTTTTTTATACTTTATATTAAATTCATATCAAATACCACTCTAATAAATAATAACTTTCCTCTATTAAGAACATTGACATCAGCAGGTGTCCTAGAGACCGTCTTCTGTTTCTGTTATCAGAAAAATGAGGCACCAAGACATCTGGTTGGAGGTTCACTTTTACTGAAAAGGAAACTGAGCAGACTATGCTCAGCTGAGACTATAGCCCCAAGAAGTTCTCTGCAAACTTTGTTTTTTTCTGAAAATAACTTATGCATTAATTCAGCATAGTGTTTCTTTACAAAATTTTTACTCAAAGCAGTAAAAAGTGAGCTCTTAGAGATTAGGGAACAAATCACCTTACGTGTTATACTCCAATTCTTGCTATAAGCAAAAAGCAAACACACTTAATATTAAAAAAAACTCCAAGAATTTCTTCTTAGTGCAACTGAAATATTAACATGCTAAACAAAGATTTATTAGTAGTCCTTATCTACTTATTTCAGGAAAGTTAAAAACAGGAAAAATATTAATATTAAGCTTATCCTTTTGCTGCCCTTGGCTTCAGTCACAGGGGTGACTACAGTTCATCACCTACATCCTGAGCTCTTCATCAAAAAGTAAATGATATTGATGGTTTCTTTTTTTCATTCTAGGATCTGCATAGTTTATCTTACTAGTTTGTGAACTGACTTCACACCTGGCTCCATATTCACTGGTCTGCAAGTCCATGTTACATTCAAATTTTCTTTATATTTCATACATATGCATATGATACATCAGATCCTTTTTCTTCATTCTTTTTGTTATCCTCAATTTTTTTTGCCCAGCTCATAGGTCTGCAGTTCTCCATCTATATGTGTGTTATTCACAGCCTCAAGATTTCCATTGTCAGGGTATGCCCTTCCTCTAATCCTGCAGCACCTGTACATTTCTGCCATATGGAAACTCCTTAACAGACTGGGAATATCTTTCCACATGTCAAGGCCCCTGCTGTCATTTGAAATTTAACCGTACACACCTGTAGTTAAGATATCTTACTCTGCATCTCAGCTGCCCATAGCTGCATACTGAGTAAAACAGTGAATTGTTCTGTACTGTGGATTTTTACAGTAATTTCTTCAATCATTTAGGCCATTTCCTCATGGGTGGGATTAATAGTTAATTCCATTTTATTGCTAAAACAGTAGCTTTTCAATTTGTTTCTTATCTTGAATTCTATTCCACACTGGAGTTTTTTTGTTGTTTGTTGGTTTGTTGTTTTTTTTTTCCCCAACAATATTTTCCTATATAGTACTATATTATTCCATTTACCCCCTATATTAGAATACACTGAGGCATTCTCAAGCTGAGACTTGGAAAATTATCACTTAAGTACCCCAATTTGTATCTGTTCAGGTAGCCACTTTGCTGCTTCTTTTGCCTTGTGGTAGAACAGTGGGGAAACCCTATACTCCAGCTGCATGTATTGAGGGTGGGGAGAAACTCTGTTGCAGGATGTATACATCACCAAGTCTGCACGAATACTGCATCCTAGGTGAAAATCTTCAGCTTCATTCTTTCTTGTGTGGCTCCCATTGAAACTGGAGGGATGGGTGTAAACTGATGCTAAATGGTTGTACTAGACTGGGAAATCCTGAGGCACATGCTGAGTGGACTAACCTGGCTTTTGTTAGTGTCTGGGCCAGTCATGGCCCTTATCTCCTGCCCCATTCTCCTTTTTCCTTAAATAGCTCATTTAAAAGTCTAATAAATTCTATACATATGGGTATAAACCCTGAGAAAATCAAATGGCTTCTACAGAGACATTAACTCATATACATTTGGAGGGGCAAAGACTTTTTTTCTTTGTTTTATTTGCTGCTCAGTAGCTGTGATCAATATCACATCATGTGATCAGTGCTCATGTCAGCATACTTATATGCATTTCATATCTATTATTTGAGATTATTTTTTAAGTTTGAATCTTTTCACAAAACTTTTTTGTTATTAACTCCACCTCTAATTGAGTGTAAACAAGAATTAATAAATCATCTGCATATGAAATTACCTGAGCTCAGTTAATTTCTGATATTTTTCATGTAACTAGATAACATGAACACCATATGTATCTAGGGCATTGTGAAATCCTTGAGTAACTTAAGGAAAGCAAAGCCACTGACCTTTGAATGCAAAAACAAGCTTGAAATAACAAGTCCTAGAAATGTGATTTAAAAGAAAAAAATAGCTATTTTTTCCCCTTCAAATTGCCTTAGAAAATGCTTCTTTCAGAACCTTTGGCATTTTTTGCTACAACACCGTTTAGTCATTGCAAGACAAAAAAGTCCATAGGTAACAATAATCATACTCAGGCAGTGTTGTAAAACAAGTGGATAATTACCTTGACAGAATAAAATCTGACACTTACTGAGCATCAGCCTCCAGGGCATGCGGTCTGAATCAAAATATTTCACAGATCTGGGCTTTGAGACATTAAATAACTTGAGCATTTTTATAAGTCCTGCAGAGTGGTTTAACTCTTCACTGTATTTTTTTTCAACAATCTTGCTCGAAGGTGCAATTGTTATTGTAGCAATCATCTACCATTGTGAATGATCTCTTAGGTTTGTGTGGGACTGTACCAGTACCTAAAATTATCCATGTGTTTAAACCCATATTTGGTTTGGGCCTATGTAAATAAAATCATACAGTTTGCAATGTCATGATTTAAAGAAGATTCAGTCCTATACCAGAAAGAAAGTAGGAAAACAGAAGCCTCTGAAAAAAACTGAGAGCTTCTGAAAAAAAAAAAAAAAAAAAAAAAAGGGAAAAAGAAATGTGAAAGAGAATGCTACAAAATTGGAAATTAGTTGATAATTGAAATAAGTGTTGAGGTAGCATAATAATATCATTCCAGAAATTAGTGACAAGGTGCTAATAGCTGGGGTATGAGGGAGTCAGTCCTTTGGGGAAATTAACTCTCACGTCGAAATTTTTTAAGTAGAAGAATAGAATACACTTTCTTAGAAGAAGTGTAGGAAATATGTCACACCAAAAGGGGGTTTTAGGGCAGCTTTGGCATCATAGAAAAAGGACAGCGTACTCACTGTACATACTCACTGGGATACTGTTAATAGTTTCCCAGTGTTACAGACAGAACAAAATTTTCCTGTCCCAATAATCGGAAACTGAGGCTAACGCTGCTATTCAGAAAAGAATGACCTGGGATGGATCACTAAGAAAATACATGAGGGAAATACAGGGAAATTTATCTCTAATAAAGCCCATATATTCATTCCCTTTTCTAAATGCAAAGGCAGTGGTTGAATAGGATTTCCAGGGCACTGGAAAAAGCAAAGGTCTTAACAGCTGCGTGGTACTTCTGCTGCTTCCATCCATCCACTGCCCGAGGCAATCATCTGTTTTGCCTATGCTCAGATGCAGAGGTGAGGTGAAGTTTCTAAGAATTCTTTCACAAACTAATATTGAAATCAGTGGATTTGCAACAATCTGCAATTTATTAGAATCTATGTCCCTGCATATATTGTTATTCTTGAATGGAAAATGACAGCTGAAAATGCTGCTATTCTCTCTCCTGTAATGTATATGCTAGTACATAAAACTTCGTGTTTGCATTAAAATGTATTAACATATGTCTCTAATTCCATGTTTGGACATGTTCTTGTGTTCAGGAACATTATTAGGGAGTCACAGGGTAAATTTTTAGCAAGGTCTTTGTCTACCAAAGCATTTGGGTAGTTTTAAACACACACAAATTTTGATACATGCATTTTGTAAGTGCAAATGTTCAGGGAACATTAGTCACACAAACTTGTTTTTAAAGAGCTTGTATATCACTGTGGAAGCATAAATACAACGTTAAATACAGCAGACTCCATCCATGTAAAATCAGTGCACTTAATGCTACTACATGTTGAAATTCAGTATTTCATTTAGAGGACATATAGTACGTGACTTAATCTTTTATGTAACTATAGAAAAACACAGTAAATACTAAGATCACCTTATTTTATCAAAGGTAAAAAAGCAAAATTGACTTTTTTTTAGAATCAGCTTTTCATGTATAAGGCATTTCTTTGTGTTCACTGAAGGTAAATAGCATGAAAAATATTTGGTAATTTTTGTGTAGATTTCTGTTATAGTCTCTGTGACTTACAGAAATATGTACCTTAGTACCCATCGCCATATATTTTTGAAACAGGTGTAAAACACTATCAAGCTGATGTGTAGCAGGCTATCCAAGGCATAAAGAACATTTTCATCTTGTTTGCTTCTTTTTAAGGTGAAAATGTAAAAAAACCTGACTGCTTTTATGACCCAAGATGAGAAAATCTCTCTCCCTTTCTAAGAGAGTTAATGGAATTTGAAAAAAACTTAACATATATGATCCTATAAAAGGCTGAATCACTAAAATAGTAGAAGAATAATTATTTTTTCAAGGAAAATCAGAAACTTTACAAGGAACAAGTTGCCCTAGCAACTCTGGCGCAAAGCAGCTGAGGTCAGTTAGAATTACTCTTGCAGCTAGATACACTGTTATTTTAGAATGGCGTCAGCAGCTCTATAGCTCAGGTTCTTCTTTAATTTCTGGAAGAAGCTGCTGCTCTCAGGGGTTATTAGTTATTTGACCATTTGGAATTGCATCCAAGACTTGTACCAAAGATTTGGCATACACGTTGTCATTACAGACACTTATTTTTTTTACATGAAAAAATTCAAATTAATAAGTTTTCTTTATTGCTATGGCAAATTGAAGAAACAGACACTGATTTCTGATACTTTTTCAAAAGTTCTAAAAAATAGATAGCTTTCTTTTTCATTGTTGGACAAGAGTGGGGGATTTTTGCAACCTCTTGAAAGTATGCACACTTCATCATACTCAGAAACACTTTGAAATCATATAATCATTAAATTATATTATTTTATGGTTAAATGAGAATTTTAAATACCTCTGAAAATTATCTATTTACATAATCACTCATACATATATATATTTGGTTTCTTTTTTATTAAACATAGCAATATATTTTAGCAGTCATGACAAGCAAGATAATCAAGAAATGGTGGATATATAATATAAATAGAATACATAAATACTTAACCCAAGTTCAACTTTGAATGACAGCAATTAAATATACAAGCCTTTGAAAGTTAAAAAAGTAGTTTTGGACTTAATAAAAATTCCTAATTAAAGGCCTAATAAAAAGAATCCAATAAAAGAAGACTTTAAATGGTTGCATAAACTCTACTGTTTCACTTTATCATTCTATATGGAACTAAATGATATCTAAATTAACATTAAAAAATTAGGGAAAACCTAATTTAGGTAAGTTCTTCAAGGCAAGTGTCTGGTTCACATATTGTCTCAAAATCTTGGATTATTTTGGAGCAAATAAGTCTGCTTTCTTAGCATCCAGTTATATATATGCATTTTGGAAAAAAATTGTGCAAATTGATAAGAAAAGAATGACAAGCAATGATCAGGGAGAAAGATATTGAAATAATAATACCACCTATCCCCATTTTCAAGTGGCAACCAGAATCTAACACCCTCTTTATATTTTCCTGACTTAACAGCTCTGCTTTCATGCAGTTGTGACATCAGAACTGGGCCGTAAAGAACCATTTAAATATCTTAGGAAGAAGTTCAATATCCTAAAATTGATATACTTTCCTTTGCTTCTTTTCACTTCATACTTATAAGCCATGTGCTGGTTTTAAATGTTAAATAGATAATTTAACATTTAAAAGTGTGTGAGGAAAGATTAATTTAGTTTGGAACTATGGCTTTCCAAGTCTCTAAATGGCTGCTCTAATATAAACACCATATCAGCTTTTACACATTCTGATTTTTATCTTCATAGACTTACTTTAACCTTCTGGAAAATTAGTTTGTTGCTCATTATGTCTATGCATATAACGTACATGTATACATACAATCATAGGTTCACACACATGCACACACACTTGTGCAGAGCCTACAGATAAGACTTTCAAAATGGTTACTTTAATGAAAGAAGTGATGAAGTAGACTAAAAATGGAAAGAATCATAAAATCATATAAGAAAGGAGGTTTAAAGAGACCTCCAAAGGTCACCTAGTCACACATCCTGCTCAAAGCAGAAGCAACTTCAATATTAGCTCAGGCCTTATCTAGGTGAGTTTTGAACATCTTCAAAGACAAAAATTCTGCAAGCTTTTGAACTAAGCTGTCCCAGTGCTTAACCTCTCACTGGGAAGAATGACTGTATCCAGTAGGAATTTTCCTTTTTTGCAGCCACAGTGCCTTCGCTGTGTGTGTATGACAAGTGTCTGACTCCATCAGAGTCAGGTGTACAGCACCTCCTTAAGTTGCTGTAGAATAATGTGAGCTCCCTGCCCCAGCTTTCTCTTCCTCAGACAGGAAAAGTCTTGCTCTGTCAGCGTCTCTTCACACGTGTTATGCTTCGCACCCCTAAGCACCTTGGTTGCACCCTTTCTCTCCCTTTCATTGACATTTTCCCTGTACCTGGGAGTCCAAAACTGGATGCATTATTCCAGGCAATCTCACAAGGGTCAAATAGAGTAGAATAATAAATCCCTTGACTTGTTGGCTGTACTCTTGCTGAAACAGCCCAGCTAGTCTTTTTTGCTGTCAGAGTACACTGCTGGCTCATGGTCAACATATTCTACATGAAATTTTCAGGGTCTTTTTAATAAAAAAAAGCTTTCTGTCCAATCAGTTCTGAGACACGGGGTTAGTTTGACTAAGGAAGGACTTTGCATTCTTTCTGCTGCAGAACTTAATGAGGCGTCTGCTGGCATACTCTTACACTTTGTTGAGGTCTGGACGAATGGCAACCTGACCCCCAACCCATATCATATCCCCTTGATTTAGTGTCACCCACAAAATTGCAGCTGGTGCATTCCATCCCTTTATCCAGGTGACTGATGAAGATTTTGTCCCTAACAGGGAAGAATGATACCTGAAAATCAAGAAATTTCTGGAAAATCTAACTTGTATTTTCTTCTTAATTTTATTTGCAAAATGGTAAATCCCAAATTTCAAAGTTATGGGTGAAAAAAACCAAACAGCATCTTAATGTTAACTTCTCTCTGTTGAGAAGATTCTTAGGATAAGACAGTTAAATTGTAATAATTTGAAATTATCACTAAAGCAGAAGATTAACAGTAGTTTGTTTAGTTCGTTCAGAATGCCTGAACATTGCTATGCCTTCAGGTTTTGAGAACAGAAAATAATAAACCACTATTACAAAGAATGAAGATTTAGAAGTTGACTTAGCATATTTCATCATGGAATCTTTATTTGCATTTTAATTCATTCTGTTTCTCGGCTGCATATACAATAATTTGTCTTCATCTGAAAGCTGAATAATTTGCTAGAATTAGGATATCTAGCAGTTTTGATGATAAATACACAGAACAAAAAAGAAGCAATGAACACAATGGTCTATATCTTTCAAATCTGTTAATCTCTCTATAATTTTATAAACAAATTAAAACAGGATTTTTTAAAAAATTTTGAGAACATTTCACTTCTAAATAATTTCTAAATTCATTTCTAAATCCTATTTTGTTTTGTTTTGCTGTCTACTGTGGTTAATGATTTATGCTTCAAGCAAAAAAACCCTTTGTTGTTAATGTTCAGCCTTAATGCTTTTGATTTTCTTCATAAATGCTAACACCCAACATGAAGAATAGGAACCTCATATATTGAATAAATATACCTCTTGGAGGAAACCCTCGCATACCCTTTTTCTCCCACATGTCATATAAATACATTTGTCTATACTTTTCTTCTCTTTTTATTTTACTGTATCATCTTGCTTTTTCTTCCACATCAGCTCTGGTCTACCTTACTGATCTTTCTCTATTTATCTAGTAAGACTTGCTTAGTCTTCTTAGTAGGATCTCTGTACCCTTTATCTTCCCTTTTTCTCCCACTGGGAAGCTTCAATTTTCTTTCTTCTTCTCAAAACTCAGAGGAGTTCAGTCACCCTTGAGTCTGTCTTTGTTGATCTCTGCAACTTGTTGAAGACTTTGTGGTATTCATGTGGGAAAGGGCAGGTCTCCTCAGCGTCATTTAGCTTTACAGTAAATAATTAATATGTAGTGTTCTGCTTTTCTCCTGGATTTTTTTTTCACTCTAGGTAGATAATTTTCCATATCCAATCCATATTTTGCCTTGAACCTGTGATATTAGAGGACTGAAATCTGATGACAGTAGTAGACATTGTCTAAACAACAAGGGTGTTTTTTCCTCATACTGTAAATTGTGTCCTGTTTCTATGATGCCCATACCACAGTATGACATATTTTTCTACAGATTTGTTATAGTTTTCTTTAAGTATTTTACAAAGATGTAATGGGCTAAAAGACATTCTTTTTAAGAGAACGGTTTCTTTAGGTAACTTAAAACAGTTGCTTTGTGATTAATATAGGATATGAAAAATCAATTTCCACTGAAAATACTGAGTGATTATATCCTAGTTTAAGAAATTTCAGAAGGATCTCAGGATAATTAAAACAAAAATATGAGATAAAATATGTGAGATAGGAAATTACAGTTTTCACTTAAGTTTTATTTTAGTTTTTGTGGAGAACAAATAGGAGGGCCTCTTCCTTAAACTTATCCATTGTAAAATAAGAGGATGGACATTTAGGTTTCATATCTGCTCTCCTAGAATCTTTTTGAAATTAAATGTGGGTGCAGGAGCACACAAAGCATTTTTTTCATTGTGTTAAAAACAGGAATCAAAAAAGGTAGGGTTTTATTTTAGCTCTGTGGTGAATCCAGAAGTCCTTCTTTACAAACCAGTTTTAAGTGCAGTAAGTGTTCCTCTAATGAACTAAATTGTAAAGAACTCATTAATATCTATCTTAGATTTAGAACAGATTAATTTTGTACTCTGTGGGTGTAAGAGTCCGTCCTGAAAGTCCCTAAAATTCTGCCTCACGATCATCGCCAAGTCCTGGGGGACTGGACTGAAACCCCCAACTCAAATAGCCTGATTGGCTGAGTTGGGGCAGGTGTGTTTGCCAAAGTGCTCTCATGGGAGAAAACAATGGATGGCATCGCTGCAGGCTGAATGAAGTCAGTCTGCCCTGGTCCGTTCTGTCCCTGTTCCCTCCAGCAAACAACTCTCTAAGCACCTGCTTCTATCCGGGACCCCCCCTCAACACCTCCTGTTTGGCCCGTTGCCTCCTGCCTCGAAAAGGACCATAAAAGTGACTCCCCGAGTTACTCCAATTTGAGGCCTCCCCGACGGAAGAAGACGATCTATTGGACCACGAGAGGACCACGAGGACTCATCTCTCCTGTTGGTAGCTATACCCCTCCCCCTCTTTCTCTCTTTTTCTCTTTCTCCCCCTCCTTCACATATTGAGCTGTGTGCATTAATAAAAGCATATTATTGTTGAGA
>VZUI01031659.1:0-10803 GCA_013401135.1 Cettia cetti
CCCTTCCCTTCCCTTCCCTTCCCTTCCCTTCCCTTCCCTTCCCTTCCCTTCCCTTCCCTTCCCTTCCCTTCCCGAGCCTTGCCTTGCCTTGCCTTGCCTTGCCTTGCCTTCCCTCTTTAATCCATCCCCCCATCTCTTCCCTTTCACTCTACCCCTTTATTCAAAATCCACTGCCATGTGCTTAACACACCGATTTCCATGCCAAGTGCGTAATTCATTAGGAAAGCTTCCTAAACTTCTGTGGCTCCTCTGACTTTTGTCATTCCTTCTGACCCCAAACAACTGGATCCTCCCTTCCCCTAAAGCATCAGACATCAGAGGCCCAACAGGAGGCTGCCTTTGGAGTAATAGCCTTCAGATGAAGGATCAGAATAAGATTCAGGGGAAAATTCATAATTTTCTAAGAAATGTAGTATTTTTATATCGTCCCACAAGATTCAATACCCACATCAGGACCACATGAAAATTTCACACCTAACAATCCTCACCACAACTACAACTACAGGAAAGCCAAACTTCCCTTGCTCAAGTTTAAGGAATTCAAAAAAGCATCAGCAGTTAAAGAAACACCTGACTCCACACTAAGGAATATTCCAAAGTAGTTATAGCAGTAAAAGCTCCAGTTCTAACTCAAACATCTAAAATCAGCATGAATTTGAGTAAACATGCCTTACACATTCAAGCAGAGTCTATGGACTTTGTTAACTAGTTATTAATTATCATTTGAAACAAGTCCAAAAGAAAAAAACAAAACAAAATAAGATGCCACTTAATTAATATACTTTTAAGCAAACACAGCATCAATTTGTTTGAGGAAAGCATGAATTAAAGAAATACATTCAGAACAAATCAGAAAATGTTCAATATATCAACTATTCTATTCCAAGCTTTTATTTCCTCCCACACTTCTCACACAGACACAAGAGTTTAATGATAAGACACCCCTCCCCTGTCCCACAATTGCAATTCATGGATTGTGGACCACCTTTAATTTTAGCTGAAAGGGTTTGGCATTCCATCAGATTATAAAGTTCCTTTCTATGCTTGTGGAAGGACACAATGACAGCTCCACTACGGACACCACGCTCCATGAAGAATTCTGTCTAGCACAATACCCATATTAACCAGACAGAACCATACATTTCAATTTATACAGTCATTACTTCTTTTCAAAGCATGCCTCCTAAAGCAGAAAAAGTGACAATACAAAGGGATTTATTTGTATTTGTATGTAAGGTGAAATGATTATTTAGTACTTACTTTCCATCTTTAGTAATTGCATTGTGCTTGTTTCAAGTATATGCCAAACCACAGTGAAAATCTAATTTAAAATTAATTAACTGGAGGACTCTACATACATGCCGAAGCTAACTTCTACAAAGCTTCTATCCTTTAAAAATTGACTTCTGCAATTTGCAAATATGCCACTTCTTGACATACCAATAGGATGCTGGAATGACCTAAAAAATTACTCCAAATATTTGAACATGCCATGAGTTTCAGGAGACTGGTGGTGGCTGTGGTGGGGAGAGAGAGTGCAAAACACAAAAGGAAAAAAAGATGCTATTAAAAAGACAGGAAGAGAAACACTGTAAGAGTGATTGAGAACACATTATTTTCCAATACACAAACTGCAAAAGCTCATAAGGTTATTTTTTCTTCTTCCAGTGAAAATACTAAGAAGCCAAATGGCAAAGATAAACGTTTCCTATTTAGCAAGGACAAAAATTTCCCAAGTAGCTACATATTATACGACAAATCATTATCCTGACTAGACAAGCTATATAGGATTACGTTTAAAACATTTTAGTAGACTACTCTAGAAAATAATTATTAGATTTTATTCTCTATTCATTTGTTCAAAGTAAGTTTACCTGCAGTTCTAAAAAACTTCTATGAGTCAACAGAGTGCACCAAGGGAACAGGAAAACTGGGGAGGAAGAGACAAGGGTAACAGTTTACTACTTATTTTCTTCACATCACTTGATGCTCAGATACAGTAAACTTCCAGAGTCCCATGTTAAATGTAATGTATTTTCTATTCATAAAGCAGCACCAGCCTAAATGGCAAACACACCCAGACCAGCCACACACAATAGCTTTCCCTGCATTTGTTCATTTTAATGCTGCAATTAAATAACTCGGTTCTACCAAGTGCTGTCACCAGGACTTTGTTTTGTGACTGCTACAGCAGTTTAAAATTGTTTGTTTGGGAAACAGTACAACTTTTGCAAAGCTTCAGAGTGTTTTCGAACTTGGGATAGGGAAGGCAAATATATCTCAGAAAAGAAAAAATTTATATAAATCTTCATTAATAAGCAATTTGAATCAATACAGCAATTACAACAAAAAATGCACTGACAGCAGCCACAGCATGTTAAAAGATTGTAGAAAAATTAAACAGAACATTGGGCAAGAATAGGAATGTGGTTAATGAGCACATTTTCCATCTAGGCTAAGACTATTTCAGGACAGCTCTCTTAATTGCAAAAATGTAAAATGCTGCACTTCCAATTGCATAAAGCCTTTACATAATAAGCAGTTCTCTAACCCAGATTACATGTGATTCCTGTCCAAAAACAACAGTGACAACAATCAGAGGCTCTATAGCTTCTGTCCATCTCCCAGGCTGCTTGCACCAAGAAACAACAAACACCACCTTGAACGCGATGCTCTGCAGCAAATCCTGAATTTAACTTCGACAGAAAAGACAGAACACAAAACCCCTGAACTGAAAAACAGGAGAGGAAGTCAAGGAGGGGAAAAAAGCCTGAAACCAGCAAAGATTTCTCCATAGTGAAGTCAGATTATCTCTAAGCATGTTGGCAAACTCCACTTGATGATCACCAAACTATTACTGAGACTGGCTGAAACAGCAGACGTCCACTAGAACTTGTTGTGTGCAGATCTTATATTTGATTTGGGAGCAGATGCTCCAGATGCTGTTTGAGAGAAACCCTGGAAGACTAATGCTGCTTCTGGAAATGCCATTGGAAGAACACCTTGCCACCTCTCCCTTCTTGGTCACAAGACAATTTAAAGAGGTTGACCAGAAGTCATCTTGAAAGCTTTCTCATCACAGTCATCTGATTCATTTCACAAATGTTTAGCAACAGGAAAGTTCATGAAGAATCACAAGTAAGGTCAGACTTAGTAGCAATGAACTCCCCTATTTAGTCAAGAAAGGGAATGTGTCTGCTTGGTATAGTCCTAGACTTGCTAATATTTTTTTAAGAATTCTGCTTCATCAGGTGGGCTTTTTAACTTATAAAAGCTACTTCAAATTTCACAAATCATCAAATCACTGTGGTTGGAAAGATCTCTAAGGTCAAGTCCAACCATAAATTTGTTGCTGTTCATTTTTCTGGAGACTAAATGATTGGATCATTGAGGAAACTTACAAAAAAGTTATTTTCTTGTATGGAGATACAGATAGAATCACAGAATGGTTTGAGCTGGAAGGGATCTTCAGTTCCACCCGTGCCATGGGAAGGGACACCTGCCACTAGACCAGATTGCTGCCAGCCCCATCCAACCAACCTGGTTTGGACACTTCCAGACAGGGGCACCCACATACTAACACTCTTACTGACTTACCATGAAGACCAGCCATTCTGTTTCTCTTCCCAGAAAGCTAACAGCTTTTGAGGACATAACTTATTTCCAATATCCGTAATTTTCACCAAATTAGATTCCTCAGTGAAGGCAGAACTTTGTGGTAAGTCTGGACCAGTGTCTGAAAACACGTTTTCACAAAATGCTGTGCGTCCATGTCTTGCTCTCCAAACTGTGATGTGGAAAAGCAGCACTCAGATCAGCAGGACAAGGAGTGGCTTTGCTTCATTCCCAGTGCCTGATGGGTCTCTTGGGTCAACGAGCTACACAGCTTCAACCATGTACTAGTATCAAGAAGTCCAAAAACATTGTTCAAGACACTGGAAATTTCAATTTATCTGACCTTGAGACCACAGGCCAATCAACTGATTACTAAGAAGTAGAACTTTTATTTTTACTTTTACCTCCAGGAAAGGAAGGTGGTAAGACTTCTAGGCAGCAGTGTGGAATGGATGTTCGGGAACAAGCCCTCCTGCTAGAATATAGCATATATAGGACTCAAGGCTTCTGAGAAAATCTTATGGATGAAGAGAATACATGTGGTTTTGGCAGTGTACTTACAGATTTACAACTATGTTTTCTCCAGGGGGAGTCTTTCCAACCCAAAGGAATCTTTATTCCATTACACAGTACAGGTGGTGTTTCTGGTTAGATACACGCAGCTACACAAATAATTTTTGGACTAGTCACTAGGTCTCAGCAATATGATGTCAAATTCTGTCAATCAGAGCTGTCACAGGCATTCAAGCTGCTGTGCCTGACTGCCATCACCATCAAGATCATAAACAGTTTACTAATACATCCTAGCAAGAACCCTTTATGCAATTTATTGTTAAACTCCTTACATTTTTAAAACTGACTATTACTATTTTATTTTCCAGACACGTTTTTATAGCAGTTGTTCTTTTATAATTTCATAGGTTCTAAAATATAAGTTCCCTATATAGGCAATTTCTCATGAATATCATCATATGTGGCTTGCCCTGGCACTACAGAAATCCAATGTAGTTCCAAACATTGTATTTCAAAAATAATTCAGTTCTCTTTAGAGTAAAACTGTTTTCTTTTGGCTTGCTTTGTTCCTCTTGCCACATTTTTCTGTGAAACATCACTTAACACAAAAGACCCAAGTATTTGTTGCTGACCACAGAAAGCTCCTGATAATGTTATTTAAATAACTAGATATAAAGAAATTCTAAAATTACATCTTAGGGTTTTAGCTCTTTCATCTCAAAGATGTCATGTATTTCCTCAGGACTGCAAGTGGCAGGGGACATTTTACTTCAACACTCCCACCAGACATCAATGTGCTCTGCGTGTGCTGTACCACCACATGACATACCTGGTTTGCACCTGGAATGCTGCACCATCTCTCTCCTTCAAATGGTTAAGTATTTTAACCATGCACTTTTTCTAACTGTGGTTTTGTGATTGTTTTCAGCATAAACTGTGTAAAAAACCCAACACAGTCCACTCAGTATTCTAGGAAAAATTAATGCTCCTCTGTTTCCTCCATCACTATGAATTCAGAGTGATCAGGAAGTGTCCCTTCTTTCCTTGGAGAACTTTGTACCACTTCTAAAATTAACAGGCTGAAAGTTTAGGGTCTCATCTGAAGATTTCATCTGAAGCTGCTGGGATTCCGTACAAGCACAAAATGTCTCTGTGCATAACCAGACCCCAGAACCACACACTGCAAAGCTATAAATACACATCCTTTGCCACGAAAAGGAACATGAACACTTTCATACCACACAATCTGCCATCATCATCTACAATTCTTTACTTAGGAAGAAATTCAGGCCTGTGAGGGTGGGCAGGCCCTGGCCCAGGGGGCCAGAGCAGCTGTGGCTGCCCCTGGATCCCTGGCAGTGTCCAAGGCCAGGCTGGACAGGGCTTGGAGCAACCTGGGACAGGGGAAGGTGTCCCTGCCCATGGCAGGGGTGGCGCTTTAAGGTCCCTTCCAACACAAACTATTCTGTGATTCTGTGATTTTATGATTCATGGCAGTCCTGGGGGTTTGCACTCTTCCCAAAGAATGGTACAGATTCTGATATGTTTACACAAAACCTTCAGAAGTATTCAGAGAGTAATGTAACACCTTATGCACTTAGAAAAAATGACTGTTTGGACATGCAGCCTCTAGTAAAATTTGTGTTTAAGAGCTTTGCCAGTCCAAAAGAAAAGTTTGCAAGCCTTGATAACTGCAATACAGGATCTTCCTTAAGAACATGGAGAAAAAGAACAACAAGATGGTTCTCAACAACAATTCACTTCCCTCTTACTCTCCTGGCTAACCTTCTCCCCACTTTTTTTTTTTTTTTTTTTTTTTTTGAATCTCACTACACAAAGCAATGCATTCAGGCAGATATTACTTGGGTGGTACAGTAAGAACTAGCTGTGAAAGAGCTATTTCTTGCCTCCAAAGTTCTAGTTCATTTAAGCCCTAATTCAGATCTGCTGAAAACTAGTTTGTTCTAAAGGCTTAAATGAATCTATAAATCCACGTTTCCCCAAAGGTTCAAACCTAGCTGTATGACAGACATCACAGAATGTTTTGGGTTGGAAGGGATCTGAAGACCAGCTCATGCCACCCTCCTGACATGTTTTGTGTGAATTAAGACCAACAGGGAAGTAAAAACTCTCAGTTCAGGCTGAGAGTACAAGCCTATGCATTTATCAGCTACAGTCTCATACTGCTGAATAAAAATCCAAAACATTAGCTGGAATGCTAAGAAATTCAGTCTTTTAACAATTACAAGGAATTATTCCAGAGTCAGACTCATTCTGAAATTTTTCATTTAGACATAAAATATTATGCTGTTCCTGACCACAATTCTCCTATGAAACTTAGTATGAAATTTATTACCTACCCAATTCAGCACAAGAGTGACAAGGTCAAACTCTGCCATTATTAATATCCACAAAAGGAATACAGGGTTTGGATCCCAGCCAAGTAAAATCTGTCCATTGTACTGCAGCATTTCTACCAGTAATAGTCTACCTCAAACCTCACAAAATGCTCAAAAATTAAGGGGGAAAGAGAGCAATGCTTGGCACAAATACTGGAAGAAATACTATCTGGAGATCTAGAAAGGTCAAATATGAAAGCATTTGCTTATCATGCTAAATAAAAATAATCTGTGAGGCCTATCTGACCAACTTGCTCTCCACTTGGCATAAGCAAGTCCCTAACAAAAGTCTAACGAAGGAAGTTTTTTACCATTAACTCTTGGACATACATTCACATCAGGAAAGGGTTTACATCTCAACAGCCATTACACATAAGCAACAGCCTTCATGTCAGCCAGCCAAGTTGTACTTCAGTTAGAGACATCAGTCATCCTCCTACAGCTACTCCATCTTCCCAGCTCCACATCAACCCCATTCTTTGTCTTCCTGGACAGAAACAGAAGATGGGAAGGACCAGGAGACAATATGGGACATTCAGGAAATAAGAGATTTGCTTCTGTGCTTGCCTCTCAGCCTCTCCTCTATCTAGTCCGTCCCTTTACTTTACACAGCATGTTATTTTACTATGCTTAGCTTTATCAATCTCCAATATTTGATGAAAGATAAAATGAATAAAGTTGCATTCCAGCTATGGTGCTGGTAACATTTCTTCCCTCTTGCTCCAGACCTTCACCCAGTCTGCCTAAAAGCAGCATGTCACTTCAGCCTGAGCCACATCTGCTCACCTGTAACAATTACCATCACCCAGACATCAACTGACAGAGCTAAGCAGCACAGCTCTGGGCTTCATGTATATTCAAAAACCAAACAAAAATCTAATTACTTAGAAGCAAGCAAAAATTCACACTTTCCTGTAAGGATGCTAATTGAATTTCCATGTAATGCAGAAATTTATTTTTCAATAATGGAAATCCATTCTTTTCAACCAGGATGTCTATTCCTAGGTGCCACATTCTTTTCTTGTTAATAGTATTTTTCTTTCCCCAAAGTGAGTCACTCTGGAAAATGCCATTCGCTTAGAAGAGAAAAATTGACAAACAACCCTAACTGTCACAAAAATGAATGTTCATGCTCAGTGCTACAACTACCATGTACCAATAACTTAAACCTCAATCACGAAAGTACCAAATTACTCAACAATAGTAACTGGCCTCAGGACAAGGAAATAAAACTTAAATCTGCAACTGTGAAAATAGTTTCTACTAATACACTGCTAAGCACATGATCTGTTTGGCTTTGCTCTGCTTTGGCTGGGAAGTCTTTCGCAGAAAGACGGAAAAAGTTTTTGATGGCTTATTCAAAAGGAAAAATAGCCATTTATCAGGTTATATAAAAATCTCATACTTGTGTTGGAAACTACAGTTTGGCAGAACACATTCAATTACCACTGGATCTTCTAGAACATTAGGTAAAAAATAACGATGGTATAATCGCATTAAGGGTTTGTCTTTGTTGGTTTAAGACAAAGATTTTAGTCAAAGGCCTCATTAAATCTTAGATCATTCTGTGCAGAGCTTAGCTACTCCGTGGGTCTACAAAAACAAGGAAGTACAACTATAATCCATAGAAATAAAAGAAAGATGGAAAGACTTAAAAGTTTTTTATGCTTAAAAGTAGAGGAACATTTTCCCCTCTTGAACAAAAATTATTCATTAGAAACTATGTCAAAACGAAATTATTTGTGAACTCAAGCCTCAAAATCAGAATCAAACACTTTAGTCCATACAGGCAATACTGCAAGTTTGTGCTGTTAGCATACTCAACAAGGCTCAAGGGAAAACTTAATCTTAGCCACATCAAGATGGTGTGTGGCTTTAGTAAGACTGAATTACCTCAAAATTACAAAATTAATTATAGACAAGATTTTCACAGTATTTCCTCTTATCACAGAATGGTTTGGGTTGGAAAAGACCTTAAAGCTCCTCTCATTTCAGCCCCTTGCCATGGGCAGGGACACCTTCAACTCTCCCAGGCTGCTCCAAGCCCTGTCCAGCCTGGCCTTGAACACTTCCAGGGATGAGACTTCTCTTATCCTTCAAAATATTTTTGTCTCACTTTCTGCAAACTCAGTGTATTCTTTGCATACTGACCACAATACAAAAATGCAAACAACTGAATTTAAAAAAAATGTTGCTTAGGAAAATAAAAGCACAGTTTTATAATCTGAGTCAAGGAGCAAAGCTTCTGTACAGATCTGCAAGACTGAAATATTGAACTGCAAATGTACACAGAAATGCACACAAGCATTTTCACTACAGATTAAAGAGAGTTAAATGTTCATCAGATTCTGAGTTTTGGTGCTGTTTAAAGTTTAGCTTTCGCAACACACTTTTGTTTTCCTTCATCTCCCTCAGAGATCCAGCAAAACCTACCACAGTCATCTCCTAAAAGCACAGAATTCCTTTGCACCATGCATATTCAAAAGCCAGAATGACAATTTCTACTTGCAATAATGACTTGTTTATGGAGGAGGTTCATAACCTATCACCTTCTGGACAGGTGCTTAGCACTGGCAACAAAGACAGAGACCACTTTCTGCAAGGAATATCCTTGTCTGGTAAGTACTATTACTAAATAAGAGTTCATTCCAAGGCTCTTTAAATAAACTATTAAGAATATAAATTGTAGTTGAGTAGACTGAAATTACAAATTAAGGCTTCTCCCCTGACAAAATATTGAAAGGCAAATAAAACTGCTTCAGAACTTGAACTAATTTGATCATAACACAGAAATTCCACATCTAAGATGCGCCACTTCTATCATGAGCTGAACATATTTCATAACATATGAATAAACTTCTCTTTCACTTTGTACCTACCCAATTCAGCACAAGAGTGACAAGGTCTATCAGACTTCAAAAAGTCTACCAGACTTCAAGAGTTATTTGGTGAATAGGTGAAAATACAGACTTCCCTTGCAGACAAAAAAAAAAAAAAATCTATCATCATCTATTTCAGGGAAGGAGCAGGAAGCACACATACACCCTTTCCTTGACCCTTGTCTTATCTGTAATGTATCAATAATAAAATAAATTTTAAATCCTAAAGAAAAATGCAAAATAACGTGACAACTTCACAAAAGTGGTACTCCGGTACTACAGATGAAAAGAGAACACCCAGAAAATGGAGCTAGCTAATCAATATTTCCAGACAGGCAGTACACAGCATTGCCTTTTCATTCCTTTAGTCTTTACACACATGATCAATCAGTAAAACCACAAAATTTAACTATTAAAAGGAGTTTCACACGCCAGGCAATGTAACTCCCCTGCTCTGCTGAACATGGACAATGGTTAAAATGAGTGATCTGAAGTCTGAATACTCCCACTCTAAAACATGGCAGAGACATCTGGCAGGACAATGAAGGGGAAACAGTTAATGTGTTATTCAGTAACATGTAATTTATTAACAAATGCAGCTTCGGATGGATTTAATCCATGAACAGACCTGAAAACAGTTTCTAAGAAAGAACAATAGAAAGCCTAAGAATTTGTTGTGCTTTATCAATGTTCCTCATCCCAACTTGAAATGCAGCTCAGTTTCTCCTATCCATTCACTTTCTGTCCAAAGCACCTGTCAATTATCAAACATCAAGTTTAAACCTTTCATAACACAGCATCAGTGCATATCAAACCAAAGAGATCATCCTTTTTCCTGACCTATCCAACCATTTTCAGGAGAAATCGTGTAGCTAAACACCACAACCTGAGCAGTTTAGAGCAGGTATTTTGAAAATTATGAAGAATAAATCCCTTACAGAGTTGTAACTTGCAGGTGTTATTTTAATATCCCACATTAGTGCAAAAAAAGCCCAATCTTTCAAGTCATTAACAATACAAAGTCTGCATCTGCCATCCAGAAGGTGCACCATCAAAAAGTTCAAGATCATAAAACACTAGAATGGTTTGTGTTGGAAAGGGACCTTAAAGCCCATCCAGTTTTAAGCTCCTGCCATGGGCAGGGACACCTTTCACTAAACCTCCAAGCCCTGTCCAACCTGGCCTTGGACACTGCCAGGGATCCAGGGGCAGCCACAGCTGCTCTGGCCACCCTGGGCCAGGGCCTGCCCACCCTCCCAGCCAGCAATTCCTGCCCAAGATCCCATCTGGCCCTGCCCTCTGGCACTGGGAAGCCATTGCCTGGGTGCTGTCCCTGCAGGCCTTGTCCCCAGTGCCTGTGCAGCTCTCCTGGAGCCCCTTCAGGCCCTGGCAGGGGC
>VZUI01031661.1:0-10807 GCA_013401135.1 Cettia cetti
AGAAAGAAAGAAAGAAAGAAAGAAAGAAAGAAAGAAAGAAAGAAAGAAAGAAAGAAAGAAAGAAAGAAAGAAAGAAATTATTTGCCTTATGCTTTTAGGATTATGTTATTTAGGGTATATCTTACTGCCCTTCTTATGAAAAAGACATATAAAGACATTTCTTTCCTGGTTTTACTTCTGCACAGGCAAAAGCTTAAATATAGAACATCACCTCTGACTGATTTGTTTCTTCTATAAACACAACTTTTCTTCCTTGCAGGTCTTTTTAGCTTTGAAAATATCCTCCATTCTGAAAACTGGTGCTTTTAGAAACTCTATGAGTCTTTTTAAGGGAAAGTCTAATGAGCCCAAAGGAAAGCAATAGAGAAGGAGTCAGTGACAGTTTTTCTGTACAAGGGCTGAAGTGCAATACTGAATTGAAATAAAATATTGTTGTTTATATCAGAATAGGAGTAACTGCAGTTCTAGACATGGTAGGTAAGACATGCACTGACATCAAGAGTAAAAAATGTAAGCAAAGTCTGTGGGAAATATTTCATTCTGCACATGAAGAATTGTGAAGACAAATATGGTTTGCAAAGAGAAATTCAGTATCTAAGGCCAGGACTGGGACCTGGTCTGGTGAGGATGTTATTTTCCTCACCAGATGATCCTTTCCTTCCTTTGGGTTCTATGTTCTGCACCAGCTCAGAGAACAGACTTCTTGAAACTACTTAGTATTCACCACAGATGACAGCCTTGTAGTTTTGTGAAAAGTAACATCTGTTCAGGGAGAAACTGTGTATACATGTATAAGCAGGTTTCCAAGACTTGTATTTCAGAGAAGAGGAAACAATTTTGCTCAAATATCCCTAAAAAATTACTAGCCTATTCAACATAATCTGGTGAGCCAGAGCAATCTTCCTGGGGAAAGAAAAAGGATACATGATGATGTCCAGACCCCCAGCTGACACCAAATGATATTGCTCCTTTAAGATCTACTCCATTATGGTTTTGCTGCCTGATAAAAAGAATTTCCAGTCAGTGGCAAGTGCAGTTTTTCCAAACCAATCTATATGCTGGATTCCCTCTGATTTTTACCAGCAGAGCCTTGCATCACTGTCACTGCTGATGCAGGCATCCTGTGAGCTTCTGACTGTGTCCAGAACTGCCGAGTTTCATCTGGTTTCACTGGACAGTTTGACAGAGCTGTGAGGAGCATGAAGTTTTGCTGCAGAAGCACAAGCTGGCTGAGATGCTTGATGAAAATTGGATGAATTTGAAGGTTTTAATGTCACCCCACACCCCTGAAGGTTCATTTGGGTTCTGTTCTGCTTAAAAAACCCTCTTTTCCCAAGGGTTACTTAAGGTACTTTTGAAAAGCACTATAAAAGTAGCTCACCATATTCAAATGCAATTATTTGTTTCACTCTGAGATCAGCTAAAGAGAATATTTTATTCTACCCATTATTCTTCCCTCTTCTTTGTAGCCATTGGGGAGCAGGACAAGGATTAATTGCATGTCAGAGTCTCCTGTTCTGGGTAGCGAGAGATCCTTGATGGCCTTGAACTCTGGTTTCATTCCTATATACTTGAGGAATATTACTCCTGTAATTATATAAATGTAAATAATAACACTTTCAACTAACACATTTCATATATTTGTGTATTTTTTTGCATTTTCTTGGTCACTGTAACCACAGGTAGCATTTATTGTTCAAACCTCTGGTGTGTTTTTCACTGATTGCCTTTTTAAAAGATACTTGTTCTTAGAAGTTGGTCTTACTTTTAGTGCCTGTATCTTTACCATGAGAGTTCAAAGTGAAAGGCTACTACATTTAACACAGCTCATCTTCAGTGGCATGAAGCCACCATGTGACAGTATCTGATTGAAAAAAGGAGTCTTTGGCCTCATGGCAAGGCTTGTACCCAGTGGAGGCCTGGGTGGAATGTGGGGCTGTGTTGCTCCAGCTGTGGGATCTGCTTCCAGCAATGTCCCACATGGGTTAGCTGCTCCACACAGCTGTTTTCCCCTGGGTGAACAGGGACAATTCCTGACCTTCACAGCCAGGTATAATTAAGGGAGCACAACCCAGAAGGGCTAAGCAACATGCACCAAGGCTTCTGCAAACCTAAGGAGCTATTACCAGTCAGTAGATAAGATGACACATTATCTTAAAATCTGTCTTCGCATTCAGGGTATTTTTTCCCATCAGTATCTCCTTTTTTTTTTTTTTTTTTTTTTTTTTTTTTTTTTTTTTTTTTTTTTTTTTTTTAAGTCAGCAGCCTCTTTCTTTCTCAGATGTCACTCTCTTTCTTTTTCAGACAGATCAGCAATGTGGTTTTGAGGCAAATATCCAGATCGTTTTTATTTACTGCTCTTTGATTCATAGCCAGAGCAGTCTCAGAGTACATGCACCTGGAATCCCTTTCAGTGAATCAGCATGGGAAGATGCACTCTAGGAGCATGCCTAATTTGCTGCAGTTGTTGATGGATGCTGACTTGATGGGACCAGATTAAAGCTAGTCCAAAGCCAGTTCTCTGAAATGCAAATAGTGTGCATCTTGCATCCTCACTATAATTTCTTTGCCCTACAGATGTGCTCCTGCTTGCTAATGTGGTGACAGCATGAGAAAGCCACAGCCCACAGCAAGCCTGGTTTCACTGTATGAAGAGATTGGGAGACAGTCACTGACAGGGGAAAAATAAGTTTCATCAGGGCTGAAAGCAGCTAGGACAAAAATAATTTAATTTGCAAAATGATGGAGCAAATACCTACAGGTCTCTGTGGCCACCATCAGGTCACCCAAGGACGTCACAGTTCCCAAGGTATTATCCTACTATTTCAGGACTCCAGTTGTAGCTAAACCAAGTTATCTTCTGTAAGAGTGCCTTTGTGTTTGGACTTCAACAGCACAGATCTAATCAGTGACTCTGGGATCAAACCAGGTCCTTTGTGGCATAAAAGGGACAGACACTTTGCTCTGGAACAAACCTTTGTGTGCTGTCCTTTTGGGCTGTAAGTCAGAGCATGGTCTTTGATAGTGTTAGATCTCTTCTCAGGAAGTATTTTTCATCCAGGCTTCAGTATTTTGTGTTTTATTTCTATAATTGTAACTCGTGACTGTAACACCAGACAGGTCTCCCTGTTTGAAGCAAAAGGATGACAAAAATACTGGCATCCCTCTGTGCAGACAAGCCAGATGCCCTTCAGAAGCAGCAAAAAATATTATTGTACTTTTTCTTCCTGATCCTTCAAGCCCCTGTGGGAGTTCACCAGAGGCATCAGCAGTAACAAAGAATCCTTAAAATGAACTGTAACAGCCAAGGAGACTTTTTTTGCTTGATCACAAATGGAGCCAGAAGATGAATTTCAGAGAGAAGAGCAGGAAGGAAGCTGTGAGAAGTTCCATAATTTATTAGAGATGAGCTGGCTACAAGAGTGAGTCAAGAGTCAGGCAAAATAAAAAGGGTCAAGAATGAGAACAAACACATCCTGGGAAGCAGCTGCAAGCTGGGGAATATGATACAGTGTTATTACAAAGCTACTAATAGCGCTGATTTGTGACTTTCTGGCCTGACCTCCAGATCAATAGTATACATCAAGTGTCAGGAACTAGATTCAATCATCTGTAAGTCAAAATGCACCTCTCTGGAGAGGATGAACTAGTAAACAAATAGGAATTAAGCTGTGGTTTCTGTCTGTCTAGATGCAGATCTATCTATGGACAGAGTATTGATCAGTTGATACATAACTAAATACATGTGGGAGATTGGTAGTGACCCGTATGAAGATCTGTGTGTCTATGTTTATGAGTCTGATAGGAGAATCTTTTATAGAAATACATGTCTTGGATTGGGTTTGCATGGCCAAGCTTTTGGTAGCATGGGGGCTACAGAGGTGGCTTCTGAGAGGCTGCTGGAAGCTTCCTCCCTGTCCAGCAGAGCCAGTCCCTGGCAGTCCAGAGACAGAAGTGCCACTGGACAAGGCTGGGCCAACTACAAATGGTGGTAACGCCTCTGTGATAGCATATTTTAGAAACAGAGGGGAAAAATAAGTGATTGCACAGTTGTAATTGTGGCCAGAGAAGAGCAGGATGAGAACATGGGAGAGGAACAGCCCTGCAGGCACCAAGGGCAGTGCAGAAGGAGTGGGTGGAGGTTCTTCAGGCTCTGGAGCTGAGATTCCTCTGCAGCCTGTTGTGCAGCCCATGGTGAGCTGTGCCCCTGCATCCCATGGAGATCCACAGGGATGCAGATTTCCCACTGCACACCAGAGCAGGGGGATGCCTGAGAGGAGGCTGTGACCCCGTGGGAGGCTCATAGAGAGAGGAGCCCACACTGGAGCAGCCTCTCCATGGTGAAGAACCCCATGGAAGAGTGACCCATGCTGCAGCAGCTGGGCAGAACTGTTGCTCAGGGGATGGAGTGATGCTGCAGTCATGCTAGAACTTCATTTTTATACATATTTATTTATACAGTCAGATTGGGTGGGACTCTGATCAACCCAGTTGAGGATGTCCCAGCTCATTGCAGGGGGGTTGGACTGGCTGACCTTTAAAGATCCCTCCCAACCCAAACTATGCTATGATTCTACTTATGGATGTGTTTACACACACAAATGTTTTTGTTTTGTCCTTTGAGACTTTGTAACAGCTAGCTTGCTTTGTAATTAGCTTGAAACCTGACCAATAAAAAGGGCTATTGGAATATTTTTGAATACCAAATTGGTAATGTGTCATTTCTTATCAAGAGTTTTGAAATCTAGCCTAGGTTTCACTGGACAGTTTGTCAGATCCTGGATATCTCGGCTGCTTTCCAAACTGCTGCAGAAGGAACCTTGCTCACCAGATCAGCTCAGCATGTTGGGCTGTTCTCTGAGATGATACTTGCAGTTAGTTAGTTATTGGCCAGGCCTGTGGGAGCATATCAACAGCAGTCAAACTCTGATCTATTTTTCACACCAAAGCCATAATGCCAGCATTCATCATAATTAGCTGGCTTAGACATTTGGAGGAAAATAAAATAGGTCCATGGTGCTTGATGTGAACAGGCTTCAGCTGAGCAGTAAGAAATCAGGAACTTGGGATGTCACAACTAAACATCATTTAACTCCAGCTGCACTAAGACCCACGTATGTGGAACAGTTTTACTTCCCAACACAGATCTTAGTTTGGAACTCCTGAATGAGTCCCGTTGAGATAGAAGTTCACATTGGTGAGGGTGCAGGGTAGGGAAGGAGAGGTCTGCCCTAGAAGTCCTGCTTAATGTAAGATACCTAAGATCACAAACAATTTCTTTGGAATAAGGTCTGGGGTGAAGTAGCTGAAATTGTATTTAGATTCCTGAGAAACACCCTTGAGGTTAAGGATATAGAAAGCAGGGCACCATCCAGGCATCTTAAGGGTTGGATAGAGAAAATAAACTAGGTAAGAGCATCTGTGATCTTTTATCTTGTTACAGCAGGTCTTTAAAGCTGCCTCTGAAGCCAGTGCTACAAGCTCCTGCTGGAGACTTTTCCCTGAAAGCTCAAAATTTTGTTTGCAGGACCACAAAAGCTATGAGAGACTCATAAGCCCTTGGGAGGCTTGGTCCACGGGGTGAAATTGCTGGCCAGATAATCTCTTCACTGTAACCCAAGCCCAAATGTGGACATGTGAAAGCTTTCTGACCACAGTGTGTGAGTAAAAAAAGACTTTCAGGTTATTTACTTACTCCATCTTCTGTAGTGCTGTTCCAGGCAGGGATCATAGCACTAACATGGCCAACATCCATCATCCATAGAAATGTCTTCTAAGATGAGCTCAAAGCAGTCCATAGGATCTACTGCAGATGGGAAACAACACAGCAGAAAAGGAGAAGGAATACAGAGCAGAAGGATCGAAACAAGATCTCAGAGTTGTGTTATCTGCCCACCTCAGCCAGACTGACAAGAATGATGAGAGCTGACCTCTGATACTGTACAGTGAATAAGCCAGGAGAAAAGTTCTTGCTAGAAAACCATTTAGGAAAAATTACCTCTGCTAACAGACAGAAAAAAAAACAAAAACAAAAAAAAAAAAAAAAACCAAAAAAAACCACCAAAACCAACAAACCCCAGCCAGAAACATCATCTCAGCATGGAACACACTAACAGAAAGGAGCTACCACAGTAAACAGAAGTACAGTCTGCAGTATCAAAACACTGTGGCATCCTGCTCCTTTTGATGCTTGCCCACTGCCAGCTGCGAAGTCCTCATGCTGCTGCTTTTATGCTCTGCTATGTGACATGAAGCTCTTTATAAAGTAGATACTCCCTGTACCTCTTACTGGGTTCCAGCTTTCAGCAGTAATCTGTCACTGGAAATCTTCCTCTACCTTTTGCCACAAGAGGACTCCAGTCCCCAGTGGCACCCGGGGAGATGTTTGTGGTTTTTCTAACTAACTTCTCCAGAGACCTGTTCCAGCAAACCAGCAATTAGGATCCTGGTTTAGCAGCAGCTCTGTTTTTCAAAATGTAAAATGAACAAACATGGTTTTTTGGGAGCTCTAAACAGACAGACTACTATTTGTTAACAAGAAAGTCCTGCTCTATCCAGCTATGGCATTGAATATTTTTGCTAAAGAACACTGCAATGGAAAACACTTGAGGGTAAAAGTGATCTTTTTCTTATCATTAATTGTATACAGCTGTGTTGAAGCTTATGGCTAATGATAAAACCCCATGTTTTAACTAATTTGTTTTAAAGTTTCCTGCTTCTTGTCTCACTGTGTGCCATGAGCTTAAGGGCAAGTATCTTACAATGCTAACAACCATTCACATGATGTCTGATTAATGTGGTTATGGCTCTAGAACCATGGCAGTAATTATAATGATAGAAATATGATCCTCTCCATTCTCATTTTAATAGAGGCCAATAAATATATCTTATGGCTTTTATGGTATTTCGCTATCTAGTCATGAACAGGAGCTTGTAGAACTATTGTAACTATGTTGTGAGATATAGGAAAGCATAAATGCAAGTCTGCTGGACTCAGCTAAATGAGTATGCATTTACAGTTCACACAGGTGGGGCCTGATCTCTGCTGGGGGAAGAGGAGCTCGTTCAGCAGCTATGAAAGGTGGAGGATTTGAAAAGGAAGATGCAGGGGAAAGCACTGCAATGATTTCCTAGGCAGGCTGCTGACCTGAGAGAATTGGGTGATCTGTCTGTTGCTGCTGCTCACCTGCCTGTCTGCATTTACCACAATTTTTAGACAGTGGTGATACTGTGTTGTTGCACATCTCCAAGGTTGTCATAAAAAGACGTGAGATACTGCTTTTCAGTGTTCTGACTATTCAAGTCTTTGAGTTGCATGTAAGGACTGGAATAACAACAGCTAAAATAGCCTGACTTGACTCTTCCAGCACTAGAATTAAAGCTTATTGTGCTTTGCTGTTTTTGTTACCCTATTTATGATAGAGTTCACACCAGTTTACAAGCCCTTTTAGGACAGAATTTTGTTGCTGTGGTGTGAAAGTTAAGTGTTGCTAACACTGGCAAATGCCCAAAGGAAATAGCACAGCTGCAGACCCCCTGAAAGAAATGCTGATTTCTTGCAAAGGACAGCTGAAGCCAGAAGGGTCCTCAGCCAGAACTGCAAGGTTCATCCATCAGAGAGCTTCTGTCAAAGGGATGTGTGATACCTGGGGGGCACTGATGAATTAGCTTTCAGCTAGGGAGCTCAGGTGGTGCTAGGACACAGCAAAGCTCACCCCAAATGCTCGGCTGGGTTATGAGCTATGACTCCACATCTGCCCACTCAGGGTTTTATGCACAGCTCAGGTGTTTTTGCATGGACTGCAGATAGCACATAACCAGCAGATGTGTTTTCTGATGGTTGTTAACAGAATAGACACTAGAGGGCTGTGGAAAACGGCCTTTAAAAATATTAGTGTTTGCATTGCTTACTCCACACGTTTCTGTGGGTGACTTCCAAGTGGGAGAACAGATCTAGGTCCCTGGACAGACAGGGGAGTGATGGATTGCTCTAACCCAGAACAGAGGACCCATCTGGTGCAAGGTCTGAAGACACAGCAAATTCAAGTTCAAGGCTCCCTGTACCATGAGAAATGCCACGGCTGCATGATGCAAAGCATCAGTCTGAGGTAAATTTTCTCTCATAGTCCAATATACTGACATAATTTTGACAATTTAACTGACAAGTATTCTGTTCTGTGTATCACTAATGCCTCATGCACTGTCCTAGAATGCATAGGAAAATATAATGCACTATTCTTTATTAGACTCTCTAATTCTTTTGACAGAAATAGATTTGGATGGTCAGTTTTTTATCAAATGAGTGGTGTGTGGCAATGTGGCAGTGAACAGATGAAACACTAGTAATCATGCAATGATTGCCTGATAAGAAAATACTTTTGTAGAAATCTTTAGCCAAGACACTTTTAGAAGGGTTTTTAAAAATATTCAAAATGGAAATCCCTGAGAAGTAAACTCTAAGTCCCACCGAGATTCATGTAGGGTGCTAAAAACTGTACCTCTCTGTACCAAAGGCTGAGAAGCCATGGTGGGACAAAGCCAGCCTGGATACAGACAGCTGGGCCAATGTCAAGTGCATGGTTCAGTTAAAAAGCCATTTGTACCAGACAAGGTGCTGGCAAACTACCTGGTTGCATTTGAGTGTTCCAGCTCCAAAAGCAGATGGGGGAAGGGAATGGAGGACACAGAAAAGATCCCAGTGTGGCCTGGAACAGACAGGGTAGGAGGCAGCAGGGAGAGTGAGAAGGCAGTATGAGGCAGGGTGAGCTGCTTCATGCTCCAAGAGGATGGCTCAACCTGGCAGTGCCCTGAGCCAGGGTGATGAGAGGCCTTGGGATCTCCTTGCACTGCCCTGCCCCATTGCACAGTACAGGCTTGCCCTCAGGGTAGAATTTTGGTGAGGATTAAGTGAAAATCCCGACCAACTTGAAGGCAGCTGGACTCATGACAACTCTCCATACCTTGCAGATGATGGCAGGAATCACAACAAATACAAGTGAAGTTAAAATCACCTGCCCTAACAAGTGATTCAGGGGCTTATATAAAGGGTAGAGAAGGGCTGTGGTGGTTCTTGAATAGTAGGGACAGCTTAGGCTGTTTATAATTTACGATGTGTTTATAATGCTTTTCTTTCCAGGAAAGAGCAAAAATGGATGGTGACTTCTCCTTCCTGCATCATGCTTTATTCCTAGCTAGGAATAAAGTGCATTCTGCTCTATGTCCCATTGAGCTCACCAGGAGAAAATCAGCTACCTCTGCTGGCATTAGGTACATGGATACCAGGGATGCAGGGTGAAGCCTTGCAGTCCATGTGTGGGCTGGAGCTGGCTGGAGGCAGCAAGTGAGAGAAATTGTGCCCTGGTCCAAGCTGAGCTTTCGGCTTGGGCTGAATTCAGGACTTTTCATTACCATTTGGGAGACCTTTTCAAGTACTGAGTTGCTGTTTTTAGTGCTGGAAGCTGTCTTCCTGTGGAGTATGAGGAACATCAGAGCTAGTGATCTTTGTCGAGCCTCTGCACACACTAAAGAGAAAAAGGATCTGGCTTTTTCTGTGAAGGGTGGGGTAGTAAAGCACTTCAGGAACATGATTTAATGCTTCTGGTTTCAGAAGCATGAGTCTCAGCTTCATGCTGTATTTTGTACCAAAGCTTCAGCTGTACATGGGTGATTCAGACTTTAGTGATGCAAGTCAGACTCATGTTGGTCACATTATTCCCTCATGTGATTTTTGGTCTCAGAAAGTTTGGGTGCCTTTTAACTCTTCTACCCCTCTTCCCATGGAGATGCAGGAGGTGTGAAGTCTGCTTGGCTTCCTGTTCTTTGGTCCAGTGCTGAACCGTGGGACCCGCAGAGTGGAGGCGAGAGGAAGCAGCAGTTAAATGCGTGTGGCTGGGTCGTTTTCTGCCGTGATGCTTTACCACATACTCTGCAGCCCGTGAAGTCGTGCCTCCTCCTAAGGGCAGGCAGGCTGAGGCCAGGGATGCGATGATTGGACTGTCCTCCTCGTCTGGAGGAGCTTAGGGGTCCGTGCTTGCCATGGGATTGATTTTTCGCTCTGGAAGCACAGGCGAAGCTGGGAGCGTGCCCAGCTGCGTGTCAGGGCTGCATATCGCATGGGCGCCTTTGAGCCACGGCGTCGGCGTGTGGCTGGATGCTGAGACAAAGTGCTCCTGCAGCTGCAGGGCTTCAGTGCCGTGATTCCTCCAGGTTGGCTTTTCTCCATTACTTTGCGCGTGGCGTCCGTGAACCCCAGGGATGGCTTGCTGCTTGCTGGCCGGGGGGTCCGCCTGATTCTTGTTTAAGGGGTTGGTGGTTTTGCTTTATTTACTCTGCCTTGGCTTCAGGCTCTCCCTGTGCCGAGGAGGAGAAAGACACAAACTGCGGGGAGTGTGGGGGGAATAACAAGCCGCAGGGAGCCGAGCAGCGGCCGGGAGAGCCCGGGGCGCTCCCCGGGGGCGCTCCCGTAGGGAGCCGAGCACCGCGCCCGCTCCGCGCCGCGCCGATCCCGCCCGGATTTTGCACGTTTCCTTCCCCCGCCGCTTCTTTTTTCCCCCCCTCTCCTCCGTTTTTATTTTTTCTCCCTCTTATTTTTCTTCTCCATTCCCTCCCTCTCTTCCCTCCCTCTCTCCCTAGCGTGGTTGGATCAGTCTTTTGGTATTTCCTGCCGCCGCCTCCCCCGAGCAGCTGTCCGGCCGCGGCCCGGCGCTGCGCGCTCTCCGTGCGGCCGGGGGAGCGGCTCGGCGGGGCCCACGCGTGTCCCCGCTCCCGTCCCACGCGTGTCCCGGCCCCGCGGCGGCGGCGGCGGGGC
>VZUI01031664.1:0-18076 GCA_013401135.1 Cettia cetti
GGAAGGGAAGGGAAGGGAAGGGAAGGGAAGGGAAGGGAAGGGA
The DNA here is from genome assembly GCA_013401135.1 of Cettia cetti. Lineage (NCBI taxonomy): Eukaryota > Metazoa > Chordata > Aves > Passeriformes > Sylviidae > Cettia > Cettia cetti. Next base: position 44 of record VZUI01031664.1, read on the forward strand.
AGGGAAGGGAAGGGAAGGGAAGGGAAGGGATTTTTCTTGGTTCCCATTGAGCTGCACTTGGGATGCTTTCCCAGCTGCGTTGGGAGGCAGAATCACTTGGGGACAGCTGAAGAAGTCCCACTGAGGGCTGAAGGCTTTCCCTGAGCAGCTGGGACTACTCCCTATGCTTGACTCAAGTGGTTGTGGGTGACCCCATGGGGTGGCCGAGGTGGGTGGGTGTCATGGAGCAGGGAAGGCTCAGGGTCATCAGGGGACCAGCACCTCCCTTCCACAAACACACCATGTCTCTACTGGCTCTCTGGGAAAATATTTGTCCATCTGACTTCTTAAAGCCTCAGCATTTTCACCTGCGAGCTTCTTGCAACTCAGACGAGTATGAAAATAAAGTTCCTGACCAAAGCAAACGCTCACAGCCCACTCAGAGGGTGTGTTAACCTCGTCATTCACCAAAAGCAAACATCAGCAGTGACGTGGCTATTTTAGGTAGCTGTGGCAGAAAAAGGCCTCTCTGTTTTTCAAACAAGGTGTCTTTTCATTCAGAGGTTGGGGGCGGCTCTAGGAAACCAGTGGCATGTCATTGGGACACCCACTGGAAATGCAGATGTTACCTTACAGCAGGAAAATACTTCTTTGCATCCAAAGCCCTGGAGCAGGCAGGAAGCAGCTCCCAAGCGTGCTGGCCGTGGTATTTCCGCAGGATCCCCCAGCCGGGCTGGGACTGCTGGCCGTTTGTTCGTCCCCTTTGAAGGACACAAAGCCCTCACCACGCTGAGCCCCACAGCTTGGTCACTTCCCGTCTGGCCCAGCGCAGCGCCATCGGACGTGGAGCTGCTGGGAGGAAAAGCAAACAGAAAGGGGGCCAGAAGAGCTGGACAGAAGGTGGGGGTGTTATCAGGGACCCCATCTGTGAGGCTCTGTTGAAATGGGAGGAGAAGGCTGGGGCCATCAAAGCTGCTCTGATGGCCTCAATCCAGATCATAGAAAGATTTCATCCAGCTTCTGTTGGGCTTCTTTCATCTCATGGTGGGCTCCCCTTCCTCCCAAACCAGGGACAGGCCCCGCCATCCTCTTCCTCTTCTCTGTCTGGGGGATGACCTGTGGAATGCTGGGCATTGCAAAGGGCAGCCCCCTGCCCTGGGGGGGCCCTTTGGTCATCTGTGGGGCCAGTGGACCCTTGGGTGGGCCAGTACCCCAGGAATGGTTTGGAAGCGTGATTGAGGCTATGGCATGGGTGATAAGCCAGCCTGTGGGGAGAGCTCTTCCACTCTTGGGGGCACACCCATCCCAGCTAGTCGCAGTTTTTATGCACTGTACAAGATCCTAGATAGTACAGAAAGTCACATACATATTTGTAGATGGGTGTGTATATGTTATGTGTGGTTTTTCTATTAATATATGCACATAGTCAAATGACTGCAGCCGTTTCAGGAAGAGGTGTCTTGCTGACCTGAAATGCAGCTGGGCTGCTGAGGGCTCACAAGCCAGTTCCCTGTGGGGTGACCCCTTTAGGTGCTGTGGGACAGAGACAGTGACATCCTGGTTGGGCCAATGTCTCACCTCTTCCCATCCTGGCAGCATGGGAGCACAGTCAGGGTGGCAGCCTCTGTGGTAGCACCCAGACCTGTACAGGAAGGGACAGGAGAGTCCCTGGGGGTGTCACCAGGGCTGTGCACAGGAGCTGGTCCCCCAGCTATGGCTGAGCAGTGTTTCTGAGAGCTGGAGCATGGGGAGATTTTGCCCACACACACTCTGCAGCACTTCTGCTTCCCGAGGTGGTTAGACATCCGGGGCAGGCTTTTCTGTGAAACAGTGAGCTGTTCTGGTTAGCAAAACCCCCCAGCTCTGCCCTGTGCTCCCCTGTGTGCTGCACTCTGCTGCTCTCAGCCCACCATCGCTGTCCCACGGCCACACGCTGCAGTGTCCCATCACCCATGGCTGGCCAGGAGACGTGGGGGCTGGGGTCTCTAACAGGAATGATCCTTACTGCCTTGTGCTGCCCAGAAGGGGAAGCTGTGGCCAGGACTCCTACCCGAAACCTCTCCGAGGCCAGCATTTTTCCTGGTGACCTTGACACAGAGATTGGAGGCAGCCAGCTGGCTCCCAGGGCAGTATCCCCCCCGTCTGAAATGCCAGCTTGGTCTGTAAATAACACCTGGCATGGATCTTTCCCCCGGCACCAGAGCAATGAGAGACTGAGCCCTCTATACCCTCATGCTGCAGGACTCGTGCCCATTTTACAGCTGAGGAAACTGAGGTATGGTGGGGTCCCTGACTCTGCCTTGCAGCAAGCTCATGATGTGGCCCTGTGGGTTTGCAGGCACTGGGAAGTGTATTCCAGTGGCAGAGCACTGGTCCCCACTGGAAAGGGGAGGATTTGTGGAGGGCTGTTGCTCTGCCAGGGGGCCCACACTCTCTCCCACCCCAGCTGTGCTGTCAGAGCAGCCAGGGCACCTTCACCTGCCCAGAGAAGGGACCCAGTGGGGCCCAGTGTCTCACACCTCTGCAGCAGCCCCCCTGCCCTCATCACCCACTCCTCCCTTCTGGCCATATCTCCCAGGGACGGTGGCTCCTGCCCCTGCAGCTGCCTCTGGGGCAATCAGTGGGGAACACCTGGGCCTTATCTGTGGGCCAGCCGTGGGAAGGGCTTCCTGCCACCCCTGCCACTCCAGACCCGGGGCTGAGGGGAGCCAGCCCCGTTCCTGCTGTGCTGGGGCCAGGGCTGGGGACATTGTCACTGCCCCACACTGACCATTGCAGGGGATTCTCAAAGTTCTGGGACCCCTCTCCAGCCTAGTGGCCAGTCTTGCTGTGGCACTGACAGGTTTGCAGGGGTCCAGCCAAGACCATCGAGCTGGGCAGTTGTGGATTGTGTTGGAACATTGAAGGCAGATGGTGGCAGCAGTGTTACTACTGCCAGCAGAGTCCACACCCCTCATCCACTTCCACCAAACTCTCAGCAGCAATTTCCTCACCAGGGAGATGCTTGCAGGGTTGAAGCGGCTCAAAAGGGCCAGCACCCTGGAAAAGGCTTTCCTGTCCTTTCACAACTCTGATAGACCTTTGTGTTTTATTTATTTCTCGAGTTGTGCCCACCCTCCTGTTCCCAGTGCCTCAGGAGTGCTGGTGGGGTGGGGACGCTGACTCTCTCCTAAACCCCAGGAGCGTGGGGAACAGGGAGATCTGTGGCCATGCATGGGCACGTCCCTTTGAAGAGGTGCTTGTGGAGTGTGGTTTTCCCCAGAGGTGAGTCCAGACATCCCCCCATGCTATGGGGTGCCAGTGCTCTCAGGGGGCTGGTCCTGCCTAGCACAGGGACTGGGCAGAGCATGGGAGGTCCCCTGGGAGGGGGAACATCCTGGCTGCTCTGTCCCACTGAGCAGGGCCTGTCCCTCTGTGTCCCACAGATCACCAAAGCCTCAGGGTGCAGGTCTTGTCTGGCTGGACCACAGGCTGGGCTGGGTGTGGGGTTCTCACTCCCCAGCATCCCAGTCATCCACCACGGCCTCAGGCTATGGGTGGGAGAGGAGAGTATGAGAAGGAATGTGTTTTGGTCTCCTACCAGCTCCTACCAAGGATATAAATGAGGAGTTTTCTTCCCTGCCATGTCCTGGCCATGGAGAAGCTGGTGATGGTCAGCTGGGAGCCTGCTGTGCTCACTGAGGTCAGCCCCTCTGGCCATAGCCACAGGGAATTAGAGATGGGTGGAAAACTGTCTAAACACCATACAAATATTTGCATTTTAAGGACTTTTCCAAGTATTGGGGAACGCTGACACAGCAGCAGTGTGGGCGATGCTGGCATGCTGAGAGGGTCTGCTTGGCTTTTTTTTGGGGTGGGGGGAGGGGGCAGGATTTTCATGGTCAAAGAGTTTTGTTTAAAATAAAAAGCTAAATAAGCAAATGGGAAGAATTTCCAGCACTGCTGTAGGTTTCTCTGCCAGGTCCTTGGGGCAAAACAGCCACCCTGATGCTGAGTGGACCACAAACCTTCAAACCAGCTGTTGCCCTGGGCTGGTGGGTATATGCCTCTCATCTCTGTGTTCCTTTTTCCTTCTCTGCTGAAAGGGTTTTTGGCAGGAAAGGGAGTCCCTGTGGCTGCTCTGCCCTGGAGCATCCTGAAGGTCTGGGGCTGAGGTAGAACTGGTGGGAGCTTGACCCATCTGTTGCCCCTCATGCCCATGCCAGGGGATGCTCACCTGCCAGCTTCTGGCCGTGGTAGCAGCCTCTGTGGAGAAGGCTGACTGGGGGACAAGGGTGGCTGTGGACCCTGATGGCTTCAGGACATACATTCCAGGTATAGGTAGGGGCTGGAATAAGGGAGAAGGTGGAGGGACCCTGGGCTATCCCATCCCACTGCATTCCCCCTCTCCACACCCATTTCCGCCAGCTCCTGGGGCAGGTTGAAGCAAGCAAGTCCCAGGCACGTCTTGTCCTGCTGGTGTAGGGAGGGCTCAGCACCTTGGGCTGCAGGGGCAAGAGCCCTCCATGTCCCCAGGGGACAGCTCTGGGGTGGTGACACACAGACCCCCGATACACTGTCCAGAACAGTGTGTGGGTGTGTCCTGGCCCCATGCAGGGGAGTCTTGGGCACGGTGATGGGGCTGGGGGCTTGATGCAGGTAGGTGAGTGCTGTGGGTGTCACTGGTGCATCCAGCCTCAGTGGGGATGCAGAGGGGAGTGCGTGCAGCAATGCAGCCCTCCTTGCACACGTGTGCATGTGTGCGGGGACTCACTCATGCAGAGCATCAATGTGTGGGGCTGCCCTCTGCTCTGGGCTTGGGGCTCAGCCATGTTCTCCATCCCCCTCATGGGCTGGCAGGTTGCTCCATGCCCCACAGCTGTACCTTGCACCTCAGGGTGTGCTGTGCTCGGGGAACGCAGGGGACCCGGGCTCAGCCAGGCTCAGGTGCTACCTGAGTGGCAAGAAGGATCTGCAAGGTGCTGCAGCAGTGAGTCAGGGACAACCAGACACAGGTGTGGCGAGCAAGGGCATCAGCACGTGCCCCCGTGCAGCGGGCACCCATGGGTGGTGCTGGCCCTGGGGCTACGCCAGGCAGGGGAAGAGGCTCCTGCACATGTCTGGGCGGTGCAGCATGTGTGGCTGTGTGCTGGGCTCTGCTTCCCCAGGGCCAGGGATACGTGCAGATCATCCCAGAGCTGATGGACCACAGGGGGGTGAGCACCAGGGGATGAGCAGGACAGCAGGACTGCCATGACATAGCCTGAGTGACCACCACATAAAGGCCAGCACAGCAGATGCCACAGGGGCTGATGTGTTTCTTCAGCTGTAGGCAAAGCTGGTGATACAGGGTGCTGGGTGGAAGGGTCCCCCATTGGTCCCATGCATCCTGTGGGGCCAGGAGCTTGTGCAAGGCGTGGGTAAGTGTGTGTGAGTGTGAGTGCAGAGGGCTGGGTGTGCAGCACACAGTGTGCCAGGTTAGGTTACAGCATATAGAGCAGGAAAGCACATGTACAGTGCGTAGGGACAGGGATATGGGGCCTGGTTAATGGGGCTGAGAGGAGGGGCAGGACAGGTGTGCAGAGCACCTTGGACATGCAGAGTCCTCACAGGACTCCCTCCTCCCCCATCCCATTCCCACACAACTGAAGCATGCACACCCATTCCCACCCCCCAGCCGCTCTCCACCATCCCATTCCCATGACAACAGCAGCATCCTGCTCCTACAGCAAGGTGCAGAGTACCCATCTGGGGTCCTGATGCCACTCTGGCTGCAGCAGAAGCCGCCTGCCAGAGGGGCAAAGGGTGGTGGTTCCAAGGAGACCCAGTATAGACCAGAACTCATTTTCCTTGAAGGGCTGGGAGAACACCTGGAGCCTGGACACCCCTGGCTGGGGCCCATGAGGATTCTGGGATCCGTAAGACAAGGGTACACTGCCCTAAGCCCCCAGCTCCCCACTCAGATTGTTCTCTCCAGCCTTCTGGTCGCCTCCCCAGGCCGGGGGGCTGCTGGGCCAGCCCTGCCCTCTAGTGCAGTGGGAGCTGCTCCGTGCAGTGCTCGGCCCCGGCCTCCCTGGAGCTGAGCCACCCCAAATCCTCCCAGGGCCCGCAGAGCAGAGCAGGGGCTGACAGGCTTCCCACCGCCCCGCGGCACCACCTCCCACCCGACACTGCCGCTGCGGGGACATGAGGACACGTCCCGGACCCTCCACGGCAGCGCCGGCCCATGTCCGAGCTACCCGAGGGCGCAGCAGCGTCACCCCAGCACGGGTGCCCTGCTCCCCCGGCCTTGGGACATGCAGGCGTGCCGGTGCGGGTGACAGCTGCCTTCCGACACCCCGGGTCGATAACCTGGTGGCCAAAGCACTGGGTGGGCCGGGACGGCGCGGGGCCACGCCAATGGGGGCCCGCAGCTGCGGGAGAGGGAGGGAAGCTCTGGAGGCTCTGGTTAAACTGGAACGAGGCGCGGCATCGTCCCGCGGTCCCTGCCCTGGGGACTCTGACCCCGTGGGCCGGCGAGGGGAGCTGAGGCGGGCGGTGACAAACAGCACCACAGCCACTGGGACGGAGCCAGCGAGGAGCCGAACAGGATGGATCCAACTTTGGAGCTGGCAGATGACCCCAGGTGAGGAGTGCTGGAGACCCCCGTGCCGCTTTGCAGCCGGGCAAATCCAACATTTTGGATCTGAACTTCGGATGATTCCCTCTGTAAAGGAAGGGAGGTGCTTGGTGGTGAGGCAAGCCAGCCAGGGGACTGCTCAGACCCTGCGGGGCTGGGTGGCCCTGTGTCCTGCGGCCCCACGCAGCACTCCCGTTCTGTTCCACAGGTTCTCCCGCCCTTTGGTGGAGATGCTGATCAGGAACTTCAGCGTGCCGGCAGCCTGCTTCTCTCTGCCGCCCACCTCCCGGCAGCTGCTGCACCGTAGGTGGGGGGACGGGGTGGGAAGGACCCTCCTGTTGTCGCTGGTGGGAGCAGGACAGGGATGAAGGTGGCAAGGTGGTCCTGGCAAGTGCAGGCACGGAGCAGCCCTGGAAGTCAGAAACTCGGCTGCTGCCAGGGTCTTAGCCTCCCATCTCATAGTCCTACCTGCAGGGATGGGGACAGCCCAGGAAGGGCCAGCGCTGGGGCAGGTGTCACGGGACAGGGAGCAGTGGGGCAGAAGGGCCAGCTCTGGCATAGACAGGCATGTGCACGGCGTGGCACAGAGCTTCCTAAACCTGCAGAGTGGTGGGTCATGGGGCAGCTTCCTGCAGCGGTAGCCCCGGGGGACTGGACAGGATGAAGACAGCTTCTCACCCCTCCCTGGCAGAGCTGGACATGGCCCAACTCATCATCCTGGGCCTCTGCACCATCATGACACTGCTGTCGGTTGTGATCCACATGGAAGAGGTTTTGTACCTCTTCCGCAAGGTCCGCTGCCCTATCAAGATGAAGACCCTCTGCTGGAGCAGCTCAGCCCCTACGGTGAGCTGGGCTGTAGGGGTGCTGGGGGGCATCCCCCTGGGCTGCTGGGGCCACCCAAGGGGTGCCAGCCCACAGGAGTGTCAGTGTGCCAAGCTCATGTGTCTCCCAGGTTGTGTCAGTTGTCAGCTGCTTTGGCCTGTGGTTCCCGCGCTCCATGATGGTGGTGGAGATGGCTACCACGGCGTGAGTGTCACCCACCCTGGGACAGGGCACCACGGAGCCCACAGGGCTTCACCTGCCTTCCTCCCCCTCCCCAGGTACTTTGCTGTCTGCTTCTACCTGATGATGATGGTCATGGTGGAGGGCTTTGGGGGGAAGGAAGCGCTGCTCAGCACCCTGAAGGATGTGCCTATGGTGGTCAGCACTGGGCCCTGCTGCTGCTGCTGCCCCTGCCTGCCCCGAATGACCATGAGCAGGTGAGGGGGAGCTGGGATAAACCTCTGCCCCTGGAGGGCTTTCACCCCCTGATTCCTCTGGGATGGAAGAGAAGTCCCTGGGTAGGGACTTGGGGACCTCAGAGTGCTACCAGTCTCTCTTGCTGTGCCAGGAAAAAGCTTAAACTGATGATCCTGGCGACTTTCCAGTACGCCTTCTTCAGGGCAGTTGCTGTCTTCCTGGGGCTGATCCTGGCCGCTGATGGCAATTACAACCCTGCTGACGTGAGTGCCAGAGCACAGGGATGGGCAGGTTGATGACCTAGACAGGAAGCCTCCACCTGAGCTTTTTCAGCCCAGTAATGTTTTCTGTTTTCTGAAATCCCCCTCAGATTTCAGCAGAGAGCGTGGCCCTCTGGATCAACACCTTGGTTGGTGTCTCCACCCTCTTTGCGCTGTGGGCCCTGGGCATCCTCTTCCGGCAGGCCCGGCTGCACCTGGCTGAGCAGAACATGCAGGCCAAGTTCACCTGTTTCCAGGTGAGCCCCTGTCCTGCCCACCTCCCTCCCAGGTGAGGGGCTTCTGCAGCACAAACGGGGTGAGGCAGCATGAGGGAAGATGGTGGGGCAGGAGCCACTGCTGGGTGAGAGCCCTGCCGGCTGCAGGATGGCAGGGAAGGTGAAGGCTGGGAGCCAGGCAGCGGCATGCCCTCACCACTGGGGTGTTGGTGGCCACAGCTCCTGGTGCTCCTGACGGCACTCCAGCCCGCCATCTTCAGCATCCTGGCCAACAACGGCAGCATCGCCTGCTCGCCGCCCTTCTCCTCCAAGGCCAGGTCACAGCGTAAGTTGGGAGATGAGAGAGCGGCACCACGTGCTCCCAGCCAAGCCCCTGCATCACGTGGGGTGCCACGGCACGGGGGGTGGGCATGGTGGATGAAGGCAGCTTCAAGTGACCCTTCTCCTCCTGCAGAGATGAACGCGCAGCTGATGATCCCGCAGACCTTCATCCTGGCGGTGCTGGCGCGGATGTACTACCGCAAGCAGGACGACAAGCCGGGCTACCAGCCCGCCAGCCTCGCAGCCGCGGGCACCGATGCCAAGGCGTGAGCAGCAGGGAGAAACTGGGGTGCCAAGGGGCAGGCTGGGGTGAGGGGCTGGTCTACCCTGCACAACCTTCTCCTCCTCCCCTGACCCTGGGGAGCTGCTGGCAGCAGAAGAGGCAGAAGGGGAAAGAGCATCTTGGGACAGAATGAAAAGGTCTGAAACCTAAAGGCCATAAGGCAAGGAGGTCCATGAAGCCACCTCCAGCCCGGAGGCTCTTGTCTAGCACTGAGTAAAGATAAATTTTTACTGGAGTCTTGCATTCATGACTGGGTTCGTATTATCTTTGCCTAGGCTTGGTGGGAGATGACTCCATACAGGGGGAGGAGGATGGAGCCCGGACTAACACAGCCATGGCATGGGACTGTCACAGGATGCCCAACATCCAGCTATGACACTGAGCTCTGGGTGCTGCTGGCTGGGGTCCCACAGCCAAGGCAAGCCCAGGCCAATGGTGATTTCTCCCAAGGCATCAGAATGCCTTTGTCCCATCCCCTTGTGCCCTGTCCCTGTTCTCCATGGCACTAGCTGTCCTGAAAGCACACAGGGAGCATCCACACCGGCCAGTCAGGGCCCAGGCAAAGGAAGGAGCCTTGAAGCACCTTCAGAACACTGGCAATTAGTTAATGCTGCCTTAACCAGCCTCGGTCCAGTACCAGTATCTGCTCTAGACATGGGGATGGACATCAGGAGCAATGACAATTTGCAGAAACCACTGGGTAATCTTTTGACCCCATGTGTTCATTACAGCCATCAGAAGCACAACTCCGACCACGGTTTCAAATGAGCAGATCCCATGTTAAAAAGTTGCAGCACTCTCCAATGCTCTTGCTTCTACCACCATCCCTGGTACCCCTCAGTTCTGTCCGCTTGCTGCTGTTCTCTGCCATCAGAAAATCCTTTCCCAGGGGCTCACACCTGAGATCTACAGAGGAAGTAAAATAGGGCTGTTTCACATGAATAGATGCCTCTAGATCTGGCAGCATCAAACTCCACAGACTTCTCACTGCATGCTAGTAAAGTTTTGTTTTTCCACTGCACCTTTTACTTCATGTCTCTTCTGGATGCCTCTTTTGAAGAGTGAGGGATTGCAGGACAGCCCTGAAGCAGCAGCACTGGGTGTATCTGTGGGAATCAGATGATCCTGGGGAACTTGGTGTTTTGCTGAAAGATCAAGCTCTTACCTACTCCTGATAAAACATGACAGTGCTGGAGAAGACTGGTCCAGCACTCCAGAAGAAAAAAAAGGAAAAAAAAAAAAAAGACAGACTGGGATTTCAGTGTCCAATTTAATTTCAGTGCAAAGAGGAAGCAGAGATTATTGGTTACAAGAAACAGGTCTGTTATTCCAAGCTACATGTAAAACCATGGCTGGCTTCTTACCAAGCACCCCAGACTTTGCAGAGACCAAGTATGTTAAGGTCTCTGCAGAACAAGCCACCATCCAAAACACCATGGTTACCCAAACTTACAGAACACTGTTGCATAACTTGTGTTTAAAACAGTAGTAAGGCTCTAAAGCAGCCTGGCCTTTGTGATCTGGCTCAGGGAAGCAACTGCAACATCCATACTGAGGGAAAGGTGAGGAAGGGAAGATGAGGGAAGAGACAATGCGGGTGATACAAAATAAGTGTTCTACCACTCATAAACCAGAGGATTAACAACTGGCTTCTACCATGTGACTGTTATTCGCTCCTTACAGTTTAAAATCCACAGCAGCCAGCCATGCTCTCACAGCTGTGCACATCCCTGCTGAAAGAGGTCCAAGTGGCAGATTAGTGATCCCCAAAATACCCTTTCCCATACCAGTTCTGGCCTCAGGAGAAGCACAGAACCTCCGTCATGCCCTTTGGGCAGTGTGACAAAAGACCATCATGAAAAAGTCTGGGAAGAAGCTGCAGCCTGTTCCCCTACCACAGGGCCACCACGTGCTCTGGAAACATTACAGCGTGCAGAGCTTGTGGCAGCACTTGATGAGTTTCCTCCTTGCATGTGCTGCTCCCCAAGCCTCACATGCTGCCCTGGAGATCTCCCTGCAGCATTGCTGACAGGGCTCTGAGCTGTCCTCTGTTCCCAGCACCACAGGATACAGGCAACTCAGCCCAGCAGCTCCACCCAGAGACAGTGGGTATTAGAGGCAAACCCTGGCAGAAAAGCTCCACAGCTACGTGACAGCAAAGCCAGCTTCTCCAGTGCTGGCTGCAGGACAGGGTGCACTGACCTGCCCTGCCCAGCCATGAGGAGGGCAAGTCCCCTTGGGGAGCCACAGGCCACAAAGCTCAGTGTGTATCACAGACACAACAGCAGGCACAACTTGGACCATAGACTCAAACGAGCATTATGTGTTTAAATAACCTTAAAAAGCTGCAGCACTCTCTGATGCTCCTTCCATCCTGCCTCATGGAGCAGTGTGAGCAGGCATGGATTTGTGCATGCACTGCACAAGCCAGGTAACTGTCTCACAGGACTGGGGCCCTTCATTGTCCAGCTGCACACACTGACATGGGCAGCAAACTGGCTGCCTTGCCCTTAGAGCAGCGACTTCATGGCACCAGGGTGAAGGACTCCTCCAGCCCCTAGAGCACAGCAACTGAAACACAGACAAACACACACAGAGCACAGTGCTGAGGGACTGTTTGGACAGACACTAAAACGTGTAACACACCACAGACTGGAACAAGGAACTTCTCAAAAGACTACACACATTCATTTCCTACCTGGGCTCTCACACACCCAAGGAAATAGATGACAGCAAGTGCCCTGAAGCAAAGATTCATTCTCTTCTCCCCAACAGCAACTGAGGGCTCAATTTTAGCTCAGGATTTAGCAGTCTTGTTAAGATTAGCTGGAAAGGCCTTTCCCCTGCAGCCCCTCTACTGTTTGGAGCTGTGAATGCTGTGCACTTTATGGGGTGTGCCACTCTACAGTGCTGCAAGTCCTTCCCGGGTGTAACTCCTGCGTGCCGAGCTGGTACCCCTGCCCAGCATGTCCTCACTGCAACACACTGGGAAGCTCAGTTAAGAGGCATGTGAGCACTACAGGGTCTGCTGGATAGATTCCTGTCGGCTCCAGCCCAGCAGGGATGTTTCTAGTTCCTAGAAGCCTCATTACACCACTGCTTCGTGCGTGCTCTCGAGGTCATGCTGGTTGAGGAACTGAGGGGTCTTTTGTTTGGCAGTGGCACAGATACTACCTTGGAGTGGGGGGATAAGACAGAGCAGCTGAAGGAAAGAAGAGACAGATGGGTCTTCCCACTTTCCCTCTTGCCTGGAGGTTTAACAAGTGAAAAGAAACCAAAAGCCACTCAAGTGCTATTCTTTGCCCTTTTAACAAATATTTTCTTAAAATATAAAAAACCATCTTCACCCTGGAAACCGCTAGAACGTAAACAATAAAAAGGGGATTTAAGGAGAAGAAGGAAGAGGAGGTTTGAATGTGCTTCCAGGCAGCAGCCCTTGCTAAGAGCAACGGGTGCCTCCAAGGCCCTGTGCTCACCATCAGCCCTGTTCCTATGGCTCTCTTGCTCATTTAGAGTTCCCCAGTGGGTCTGGACTTATGATTTAGCGATTAGCGTTCTGCAGCAAATCCTGGCAGGTAGGTTAATCCTCTTCATCCTCACTGATGTCATAGGTGACTGCAGACTCATTCCTGGAGCGGTTGGCAGGTGAGGAAGGAGGAGTCTTGGTGGAGAAGGGCCAGCGGAAGGAGGGGGATGGGGAACGGTCATGTGTGGGGCTGCTGCTGGGACTCTGCTTTGGGCTGATGGCCTGCAGCATCCGGCCCTTGCCCTCCTTCAGCATGTGTTTCTGGTGAGAGAAGCAGCAGGACAGTTAGTATGGATTGCACAGTCATGGAAATGGACACTACTTACAGCCTCTGCAGCATTTTGAGTTGTGTCCCTTCAGAACTTCATGCTATTTAAGAGCTGAGAAAGTCCCAGCATCACTCTGGGCTTTGGAAACTGCACACAGTGTAATCACTGCTCATTTTCAAGCACTTCTAACATGAAATGCCTGTGATATTCACCCAAGAGTGCAGAAAGCCTGGCATAAACAAGTAACTTCAGACTCATCTTAGGCCAATGACAAAGTGATCACCATCCTCTTGGCAGCTCAATGGTCAGCAGGGCACAAACTGGAGTTTACAGGCCACCTTGTGGGGCAGAGGAGTTTTTCACCCTACAATATAACTGGCATTATCTCCTTGTGAATGGTGAGTACTCCCTGAAAACAGGCTGCCCAAGCCTGGGACAACTTGCCTGGAGACTGGTAGCACACAGCACTGCAACAAATGCCAAAGCTTTCCTCTGCAGACTGTTGAAGCCCTAAAATGTCTGTTAATGTCTTCAAAATTCCCCTTCCCCTTTTTTCAGAGCAACTCCTTACCAATGCGCCTTCTGGGCCAAACATCTCCAGGAAATTGCCGATGAACTCCCGGGACTTTTCTTCCCACTTCTGAATGAGATCAATACTCTTCTCTTCCACTTTCTGGACAAATTCCTTTGACTTCTCCTCTACATCCTTCACTCTCTTTTTCACCTTATCCACACGTTCCTGGAGGTGATATTTTTTCTCCTGCACAGAGAGTGGTGGATCAGAATACAGCTCACCAGATTTAAGTGGAGACCATCTCTGCTCTGTGTTACTACACTGAACTGCTGCTTGAGACTCAGCATCTCCCTTAGTCTGGTGACACTTCTCCTTCACTTCCATGAGACTTCTTTCCTAGACTACGTGGCAGACACAGTGGGGCTGTGAGACACTTTGTGGCAGGCACTGGCACAGTACACAAAGCAAGACTAAAGCCACAGATAAGCACTATCTAATAGGAGTGCATGCAAAAGGGAAATATTTGTACAGCACACAGATTAGATTCGAGTGACTTGCTGTAGGTCTCTCTGCATATCACAACAGCACCAGTCTTTCAGCTGGGTGTTTTTAAACAGAGGCAGAGTTACGTGCCAAAGAGAGGCCAAGCAGCCGTTACCTCTCCTGTTTCATTGTTGTTCACAGGCACAGTATCTGAGTGATAAAAAAAAAATGTTTACGACTTTTCTTCCAACATCAAAAATGTCTTCTGCCATGTATTCTTTCTGAGGGCTAGAGCTGCTCAGCACAGGATCAGGGCATATCCTTCTGTCCTACCCAAGCACTGCTGCTCCTGCAGCTCCAGGAAGGGAACAGTACAGTGGAAACAGCGTCAGATTTTATCCTAACAAATGATTCTACCCTAAGAAGATGGCTGGGGGAAGAGGAGAGAGATGAGACAGCAGCTGCTGTCAAGAACAACTCACTCTTCTTTCTTGAAAATGTGTGTTTTGCCACACACCCTCTCTCCACCTCTTTCAATAGGTAAGACATCATCAAGACACCTCATACAAGAGAGCAGCATTAGCAACCCCCAAGTTCCTCTGAGTGGGTCCCTGAGGCGATTTCAGGGGTGGAAGTCTAATTTCTACTCCGAGGACACTGGTTTGGTGCCAATGCTTAGCTCTGCAGACATGCCCTTCACTGGCACATGGCAGGGCTGTGCTATCACTAGACTCTCTTCCCACTCTGCAGGATTCTGGCTCCTGCAGCGTGTGGTGAGACCCCCTTCAACGCACGTTTATGAAGCTGACGTTGAGCTCCTTGGCCGTGTAGCCCCGCTGCAGGTTCCGCCTGGCATAGACGTCGTAGTCCCGCACGATGCGCGTGATGATGTCGGACGTGGAGATGCCCTCGGTCCTCTGGGTCGGTGCAAACATGCCTGAAGTTGGGGAAAAGGACCCAGGACAGCTTGAGCAAGACACTGGCAAAAAGCTGCTGCCACCTCTATTAGGAAACAATTTCTCCTGTCAAGAGCTCACTTCCTAACTGTTCTCACATCTTTGTCCTTCACTGTACAATACCAGAGCCATCCTTTTTGGGATGCCTAAGTAAGACCAAAACATGTCAAACCCCTGTCAAAATACCAGGTATTCTAATGAAAACGTCTTCACTTCAGCTGGTTTAAATATTGACTGCATACAGAATAGTGTGGGAACAAGGACAGGACATGGGGTCCTGCATTTTACTGGATGGAAATATAACGCTCTGATGGCTGAGTTTGGATAGATTAAAAAAAGCTGCACCTCCAGTGAATTTTACAGCAAACAGCTAGAGGTGCCCCTCTGCTAAGTTTATGAGACTCCCCATTTGTGAGAATGTCTAAGCCAGACTGTAATGTGTTTTCAAGAGGTTGCTATTAATTAAATTAAAATAACTAGATTGAAATTAGGAATTAATGCTGGGCTACACTTGAGCTGGGACACGGAACAGTCCTAGTGTTATGAAGCTGGGCCCAGAGCTGCTTCTTCCTGCCACCAGAGCCTCCTGGACAGACCTTGTTCCCAGAGGGGCATACAGAGAAACTACAGAAGATTTTTGACAGGAAGCCCTGGAGAATTTGATGGCGACCCACCTGCTTCTTTTATATGCTTATAGACATCATCACTGCCAGCAGAAGAGTAGGGAATGTCATCATGTGCAACAAAGTCGATCTGAAAATTAAAAAAGCAACTCAACATTTTATCTGGAATGTGCAGATCTCCTGCTGTTGTGGAAAGATGGTAACTTTCAGCTCAACACCTCCACTCAGGGGTGTGAGAGAGAACAGCACGACACTTTCCTCTGTTACAACACAACACAGAGTAGTCCCAAGTTCTCAGCGGCAACTGCCTGTGAATTGTAAGCACATGACAAAGAGGAAAGAAAAGGCTGGGCATAAGGACACAGCTGCTTTAAGCTCCACAGAGAAATGGCTTGTTAACGGCAACAACGGTAAACTGAGCAAGCTCCCCTGGAGACTCCTTCACCTCCCAAAGCTGTTCAACAGATGTTTGAGATTCCTTTCACTTTATCTCACCAACTGATAAAAGGCTTTCAAGACAGCTTGTCTGGTCTCCTGCAGCAGGGAAGCTGATGTATATCTAAGCTGCTCCTGCTGTAAGCAGGGAGTTGGACCAGACACCCCCCAGAAATCACTTCCAACCCATGTAATTCTCTCCCTACTGCATGTCACACCTATCTATAATCAGCACCAACTTCTCCTGAAATGGTGAGAACCCTCTCAGGCTTTTTCACTATGTCACAATCTCTACCTTATTTTAACATTACATGCCAGGTCAGCAAATGCTTCTACACTCCCAAGAAACCCACTCAATTCTCATAACCAAGTTCATTCTATATTTAAGGAGCTTGCAGAAACTCAGGCAGAGGTCACCCCCAAGGATGAATTCTTGCTGTAAAGAGAGAGGCTAATCGAAATTCCAAACAGATCAGCTGTCACAAATTACCCTGTGCTCTGCCAGGAACTCGGGTGTGAGGGTCCAGGGTGCATTTCTCACCACCTCATCCACATAGCGGCAGTGCTGCACAGCATCGTAGCGCTCGTTTTCGTTCATTACCGTGAAACCCTTGAAGTTGTGGGTCAGCTCATCACTGCAGACTGGAGAAACAGACAGAGAACACTGAGTCTGAGGCACTTACCTCAATGATTTGCAGCAAAAGGACCTTGCCAACACCCCGCTGAACCAGACAATGCCAGCAGCTGACAGAGGATGGTGTTTCGAATCCAGCTGTTCCAGTCACAAAATACCAGGAACAGGGAGCGCTGCAGGGCACTAAACTCCTGAGCAATTCTGGGCAGGCTGTTTGGGGAATTTCTGCCCAAGCTGGGGACTCACACCCCAAGCCTTTTAAGGTCTCCAGAGCTTACAACACTTATCAAGAAAACCTGCCAACACAGAAGACCACTCTTCTATAAGAAATGGCACCTGGAGGTCTGCTGGGCAGAAATCAACGTTTAAAGCAATGGATGTCTCAGGCTTGGAATCTGAAAAAACTCATTGCCTGAACTTCTGATTCTATAAAATGCCATACCACAGTTTAGTTCTTGGAAAGTTACACTTAAACAAAGGGGGAGTTCACAGGAAATCAAGCTTAATTATTATGTTCTATAAGAAGGTAAATTAACAACACTTCATAATCTGCAATGCATGATACTGAGGAAGGAGTTCTATTTGATTATCAGACTCAAAAGTAAACAAGGCATTACCAGTCTCACTGGTATTGAATGTATTTATGTTCTAGACAAACACATGATAAGGAGTGGGGGAGATTGTTCCCTGCTTGGAGCTTATGTTCTCTCGGGATGTGGCCTCTTGTCTCAGTCCTGGTGCCAGGGGAGCAGCTCACTGCCCTCCTCCTCACCAGTCTCCTGGAGGTACAAAAGGTGGTCACACTCTTTGCTACTCTAACATCTTAATAGTTTGACCTGAAGTTATTTTCCTGTTTGTTGTAGTGTTTATGTACATGGGGATGTCTTTCAGCCTTTAAGATTTCTAAGCTCAGGGCAGTTTGTAGGTTGGAGCAGCTGTTTCAGCTCTCCTCCCTCCCTTCCCCTTACAGACACTCTTGTAGCACACAAGAAGGCGTACCACTATTAAAATGCTCTCAGCAATGACTGAAACTGTGATAAGGAAACAAATCACCCAAGGACGTTATAATCGTTCTATGGCATGGTCAGAATTTCATTTTGCTTCACAAAGACACTGGGGGTTAAGAAAACTAGTTAAAGGTATTTTCAGTTCTCATACTTCAGCATCATTATGCAGCCTGACCAGGGGTCAGCTCCTGATGGACAACATGCACAGCCTGACGTGTCCTTAGCAGGGGTGGAGGGATGAGCAGAGGCACTGCCTGGACAGAGGCCCATGTACTGCAGCAGCCAGAAGAGGGGTATCTTTTTCCCTCTTACACTCTTGAAGGAGCTTGGCTGAAATACCCCTGCTAGATCCCTTCAGGCACTCAGCAGGACCTTCCTGGCATCACCTAAAGACTTATGACCTAACAGATAAAATGGGAACTTCTATTTGGAGAAGAAAGGCCTCCCCAACTTCCAGGTGTCTTGGCACATGCCCAAGAAACCACTGTGATCTACATGCCCCTAGTGGGATCTGTTTGGCACTAAGCAATCCAATCTCCAGCAGGAAATTGAAGCTGGGGAGTGACTTGCAGGGCAATACAGGTGAACAAAGCAGTAATAATAATAATAATAATAATAATAATAATAATAATAATAATAATAATAATAATAATAATAATAATAATAA
>VZUI01031665.1:0-10812 GCA_013401135.1 Cettia cetti
ATTTAAGATCAATTGGTTTGTTTTTTTGGTTTTGAGGGAAGGGGAAGGGGAAGGGGAAGAGGAAGGGGAAGGGGAAGAGGAAGGGGAAGGGGAAGGGGAAGGGGAAACATGCTAAGAAAAACCTTCTGAAATATGCAGTAAGATTCAGACAGTGCTTTAATTTTTGTTAGAAGCTTTATGGTTAGAGCACACTCTGACATTAAAAATGCATAACGATAAAACATAAAACCATTTCCTTATTGCTGGCATTTATGCAAACCACTAACGACCATTCAAAATATTAATATCCTTTCCTACCTAGCAATTAATGCTGCTCTATGGATTCAATACTCCATGCACTAGAAAATAGCATTGCCACAGTGCCCAGTGACCCACTGTACTTAATTACACAACAAAGTTCTCGACTTTAAGTCACCAAAATGAAAAGTCAGGGTTAGGTTTCACAGTACAATCAAGTCAAAATCCATAAACAATTTCAATGTATGTACCATGCACACTAGAGAACAATTTGGAGAGTAAGAGACACGTTTCTTGAAATTATGCCATGCTGATTTTCACTACTCATTTTAACTAAGTAGATTATTAGTAGCAAAATTGTCATGCAAGTTTGAAAAAAACAGACACAATAAGCATGTGCTCTCAATTGTCTGCACTGAGGAATATGTACACACTGGTTTTGTTTTCCTGTGTGCTACTTTACTGACCTTTAGGCCTCAGTCCCTCATTTGACTTGCACAGAGATAGTTTCTTGGGAAGATCAGTGGACAATTATGCAGTCAAAGAATAACCAAATAAATAGAGTGCCTTCCTCTTTGAGCCTTTTCACAAAATGGAATCCAAGATTAGTCTTGGCTTTATTGCCAAGCATGCCCAATAGAACTGTTTTGGGTAGTGTGCGGGCCCAGATTCCTCTGAGTTTAAATTTGACTGCATTTTTTTACAGCAGAAACCCAAAGCTTCAGTATCCTAGTAGAGTAATAGAACTAAGGCATTGTAATCTTGCAGAACTCCAGAGTGTGGTTTTTAGTGTCAGAGTCATACTAATTGTTGTTTGAGTAAATTTCAGCTGTTTTGAGCAGAGGCAAACTAAAGAAAGTCTGGTCTTCATTTTAACAATGTTTTGAGTCATGCCTTGTAGCCAGATTCTTCCTGCAGTTCCATGCAAACAGATGTACCTGGATTCAGGTGTAGAATTTGCGCCATAATTTTTTACTGCCGTCTTTTGAACCCAGTTTCACATGGCCTTGTCAATGCAATGGTTTAGTCATTCCACCTGACCTTCCTGCTTTATTCTGTCATGAACTCCAGTCCATGATTTACAAGATATATTCATCATGTATCACATTGGAAAACTTTTAATTGGCAAGTCTTCTGCTTTCTTTAAAGACAGCTGGAAAATGAAGCCCCTCTAAACCTGTGCACTTCCACTGTTTGAACCACACACTTTGCAAGGTAAAATCTTTCTTAACACAGGCATTTCAGCTGACTCAGTTCCAACTGAATAATGTAATTCAGACTCCATGGATAACAAATGAGTGATATCCACATGAAATAGGACAAGAACAAAAGATCCAGACTCATTCTATCAACATGACAAACAAGCAGTTTAAACCAGTTTTCTTAAACAGTTTTGATTACTTTCTTTATCATCTGATAGGGACAGTCCTGTTGAAGAACATCCATTTCTAATACAGCACATTGAATTAATCCATTTTAATTTGTCTTGAGAAGATTAACCAGAAATATATTCAAGTTGAACTATCAGTCAAACGTCCTCTTCTACAATTGTCATAAAAATTAGTCTTGTCATTGGAGGCTCAGCTGTACTGAGTGCATGCTGCACTGTATCTGCTCATGGATTGAACAAATATTTACTTAATATTTCACTAAATAAGCACAGGCAGAATCTTCAGATCCAGAATACAGCTTCTAGAGACTAGAAGATTTCCTGCTTACACCCACGGATATATTTTGGTTTTAACTGTCCAGAAATATTTCCATTGTGTTTCTTAGAATTTTGCATGATTTTTTTGCATCATTCCACTGAGAGACACCCATACTCTGCATTTGACGTTACAAAGGGCTCTTCTCATGCATTGCAGCATCTTTTTTCCATAAGAATAGCTATGTCTGCACTCATTTTCTGAATGGTTTAGCAGTTTGCTCTTGTTATTTGTGTATCTCTAATATTTCAGAGAACATTAAAAAATAAATTACTCACCAAAAAGTACTAGCTACTTCATATTGTATAAAATTACTACTGTTAGCAAATTGCTATGAATATTACTGGGTTTTTCTTTACTGATTCCTGAATTAGCTTTTGATTCTAGCACTGTCCATCCCTGCAGTGGTGCTACAGGTGCCTCAGCAGTGACCAAATGATACTCATGTTTTCTTTAAATAACCTTGCCTGCAGAGATCCTGGAATTACTGTTTGAGGACCCCAAAGCAAACAATTATTCTCAAGAGACAGTTCTGATATAGGATATAATGTTTCAACATAACCTCTGACAAATGGTTGATGTGAAATAAAGTACATTGGGGGGCTGGGGGAACTTGTTCTCCTTGGCCATTGACCATGCTGTAGAATATAAAGTCAGAAATTAACAAATCCAATATAAATATATATTAAATTTTCTTCCTGTACTCAAAAATCTATTGATTATGATAATTATAACAGTATCATTATTTTAAAAATCACATTTTATTATATGTTACTAATAACTTCCTACCCTGCTTTTCTGAAAACAAGATTAGAACTGGAAAAGTTTTGAGGTGTCTAGGTGCATCAACAGTATCACCTGAAGCATTGCCAGTTACTTAAAGCATACTAGTCCCAAGCATGTACCCAAATTAGTGACATATTCAAGGCTTCAAACTTTCTACGTTCCATCTGGCTTTCCTTTGCTTCTGAGGAACCCATCTCTATGGGGGAAGCAGGAAGAACATTGGGTAAATGCAAGTTTATCTGTTATAGCGTTACTTGATCAAGTTCTGGAAGTGATCAAACACTGAGAATTTAAAATGAAAGCATCAAACTACTAATTATGAACTTCAGATCTACAGTCTATAGTTTTGCTCTTCTGCAGATCTTTAAATCTCTAAAAAACCCCATTAGTTTCTATAATGGTAAAATAAAAACTAAGTAGAAAGTGCAGAACACTTGAAAGAACAGCAAGATAGGAAAAACCTACTTAATAAAGAACTTAAACACCTAATATACAGGTGATGTAAATGCCCAGTCCCAAATTACACTAAGGCCTACTTTAGCAAAAAACCCCCAAACAAACAAAAAACCAAACCAACAAAGTAGAGAATATAAGATATAAAGAGAAATACAAAATATATATATATATATATAATAGAAAATATATAAATAGAAATATATAAAGAGAAAAACAAAAGAAACCAAAGGTTAAAAGGGAAAAATCATATTAGCGTTAAGAAGCAATACAGGATGAGTACATGAAGACTAAGTATTGCTGTTTATTCTGATGCTATCAATAGTAGTAGCATCACAAAAAAATAGAATCAGGATTATGTATTCTATTCAGAACAAAACAATGCAAGAGTACTGAACTGCAGAAAAATTGAATTTCCCCCACAAACTCAACAGGAAATTATTCAGTTTGCTAGTCAATGTATTCCAAATAAAATAAACTTGTATGACATTGAAATTAAAATGATACTTAAGATTTTATCCCACTGAAAATAAGAAACATTTAGGAGCAGTTGTGAAACATTGTTTCATTAATTCTCTCAAATAAATGTTACATTAATTTTGTAGAAAATGGTGCTGCATTTACAACCTGAAGAGCAATACCTGACATATAAATCATTTTTTAGATTGTGGTCTTTGTGATCTGTGATTTCCCACTTCTAGAAGCTGACACAAGCTCACAAATATGGGATGGTTTTATATAACTTTTTTTTCTCTTGTCTGATTTAGCCTGATCTAAAATTTGGTCTTCAATACTCAGTATTGAAGTTTTTTCCTGTCTGTCATCTTCATGAAACTTTTCCTGTGTAATTTTTGGTATGCTGTGCTAGGAATTATTGTTCCATCACCTAAATTTGGAACAGATATTCTATTGTTGCTCATTCTTTATATAGCACCTTTCTTGGAAACAAAACATCACAGGAATGAGATTGCAATTTTCTCACAGTTCCAAATAATCCTTTTCACAGTTTGTGGAAAGAGTTGTATGACAATGAAATTGGGATGCATGAATCAGTCTGTTCTCCCAACAAAACTCTTTCCCAATATTCACTGAACAGAAGGCAATTTTTTCTATGGTATTAATGTAATGCCAAGAAATCTTTTCCCATGGATAAATATTTGATCAATTTCCAATGGTGGAGTAACAAGATGTTTCTATTCCTCTCCAATATCTGAGAGGAATACTACAACCTACCATATTTCTTCAATTCTCATTATCTTCTAAGATCCCATTTAATAACCAGGGTATGGCTGCTTCTCTTAGGAACGCATCAGTGTTATTAAACCCATAAGAAATCTATTTAAATTTTCTCCTGTTCCTACAGGGCTAAACTACACAAGTTCCTTACAGAAGATTTCTTCTTTCAAAAGGAATTTGGTGTGTGACTTAGACTCAAGGTGAATAACCTCATAGAATATTATTCAAAACAACAACAACAAAATTCCAAAACCGAACCAACCAATCAACCAAAGCATATCCTCCAAAACCAGGAGTCAATATAAGGAATAACAGATCAGGCTCTGAATACACTGACAAGTCTGTATCAGGAAATACTATAGGGGAGTATTTCAACTGAATGTACCAATCTTCAGGTGTGCAATCCCCACAGGGGTGTATTCCTCCACCGTTACTCATGTCAAGTAATATATTATGCTAGGAGGTACTCCTACTGACTTCAATTGCAGTTGATTTCACCCTATCTAGTCACAGATAGGAAATTCTTCAGCATCAGAAATTGCAACTGATAGAGGTTCTTGGCTCATCTTAAGGTATCTGTAGTTCCTCAACCCTTGATAAGTAAATATCAAATATGTTTATCATAGTTGTACTTTTGATACGCTGATTTCAATACTATTTTTAAAGTATATTTCTCAGTCTTAATAAAGCTGGCTCTTAAAGATTAAGGGAATATTGAAGTTTAAACTGTGAAGTGTGTGGTTATACTGTAGATCTCTCATGTATACCATCAGTAAAAAAAACCACGAAAACAAACCCCACTTAGAAAAAGAAGTCCAAGCCTCGCCCAGCAAATCTGAACTATGTGTTGCCTGAAAAGAAAAGGACTGAAGAATGTCTGACCTATTCATACAACTGGAATCTAACACTTGCATACATTATTTAAATATGACTTAGTGCTTTTTGGTATAATTTTACTGAACTGTTCTTGCTAGGATTTTTTTTTTTTTTAAGTTGAAATATGTCAACAAGCTTTAGTCATCTAATATTATTCTGTTGCTTTTCCCAGCAGAATCATCATTCATCAACCAACATTAGCAGTGTCATATCAGGCTGAGCAATGGTCACGTGGGGAAGAAAACCTGGACCATGAGAAGGAAAGCTGTGGAGGCAATATCCAGACATCAGGGGTTCCACTACAGGGCAACTGAATTAAATTGTAAAGAAAACCAAAGCTTTGGAAGATATATCCTTATGGGAATTGATGTCAAAAAGTCACTGTTCTTGCAGCCATGTAGTCAAATAGGCTTATCACAGCAGGTAAAGCTCTTCCAAAGGCATACAAGTTATCATAATTCTCCTCTTTTCCCCTTGGAAGGTGAGTTATTCTTGATGAAATTGCTTCAGTTTCAAATAAAATAAAATAAAATAAAATAAAAAAGTCCAAGATTGTTTCAGAGTTTATAGAGCACTTTCTTAAATGCATCTCACATACTAGGTAAGGAAGATGTGGAGTTGTTTTACTGCTACAATTTCATGGGTTTTGAATTAGCATCCTTATGGCTGGAATTATTCAAAGATGGAGTTAGCATTAGTGCTGGAGCCTAATTAAGCTTACCTAAGCAGTTATACTCTTGTTTTCCTTTTAGCATGGGAGAAACAAGATGCTTTGTTGTGTAATTAAGAACAGTAGGCCACTACACAATGTTGGCAAAACTGTTTTCCATAGTAAGAACTGCACAATGTCCTCTACTGAACATTAATTGTTAGATGGAAGAGTCATATTTTGAGTAGTGTAAGTGGTTTTGCATCGATGCTAGCAATCAGGCAATAATTTTGTGTCTTACCACTATATATTTTTAATAATCTTGGGACTTCTGTCTGTCAATAAAGGATAATCTTTAACAGACCTGAACAGTATTCAGATGCTACTATCTTTTTGTGTGCTTTCATCTTCCAGGTAAACAGCATCTTTAAACAGTATTGTCTTTGTTTATACATTGCAATTTTACTTTTGCAGTAGTGCCAATCCTGAGACTAAAAAGTTAGAAGATTTGCACAAAATGGTATTTTTTCTCTTTTTTTCAATTTTCAGTTATTCTTGGATGATATTTTCAAGCTGTTCTCCACAGCTTAGAAAGCTAGAAACATGCACATTTTAAAATGAAAGGTGAGAGTCTCTTGTTATCGCTTGTGTCCAGCAGCTGGTGCTTCAAGTACAGCATTAAATAGTGCAAGACTTACGATAAAGCAGCAAGAACAGGGTTAGTTTGGGAATATGGGTTATTGGTGGAAAATAACATTCAGCATTGGCAAAAAAGGAGACATTCAGTGTGGGATGGGATTTGGTTTCTGTGAGTGTTTTCTAAAGCTGCTCTAAGGAGCTTGACAATGTCTGTTTCCAAATAATTTTTGTTGTTGTCAAAGCAAAAAAGCTAAAACAGAAAGAGAAAACTGAGTTTCTTAAAAATGCTGTCAAAGGCATAGAATCAACCTCCTAGCACACTAAAAAAGAAGCATATTTCATTGGTCTCTTTTGCTTTGTCATTAGGCATTTATTAAGTATTTGCAATAACAGAAAGTAGAAGTAGCTGGAAAAAACTTTCAATTTCATTTTTTAAGCCTGGGGAGTAGGAGGTTGAGTTTGTCTCTCTATGGACACTGCAAATTGTGACTTACAGGGGGACAGGGCAAAGTCAGTCTGCCAGGTCTACAAGGTAACACTTTGTGCTTATCAGAAGGCCAAAACAGAGCATGAGAATAGTTTCAATTACAGTACACTGAAAGATGTATTTCCTAGCAAAATAACCTCAGGCATAAGAAGAGGAAAAACCCCTTCCTTGGGCCATGTTCTAACCCTCCTTACATTGTGTTTACTGGTGAGGGTCTGGGGATTGCCTAAGAATTTGTACTAAAATTAACTTGCTTGCTAATTTCTGCAGTTCTGTTTGCCTGTGCTCGTAGGGAATACCATTTCAGCTGGACAAGGATGGGAAAAAGGAATGGTTAACCTTGCCTGTAATTGTGCTATTTAAAAGGTCAAATTTGTGAGTGAAGTTTAACACTTACCTTGGCTTTTAAGATATATACATCCCTGTTCCCACCAATTCCTTCCTTCCCTTGACCTTACCTCAACTATTTTTTGCAAAATATTTTATCAAGTGTCAATAATAAATTTAAGGAGGTAACATCTGACTATTAGATGATGATTTGAGATGTGTTATTCACTCCTGGACTCCAGCATTTAATTTTATTTTTCCTGTATATCTTCATTCAGCAAAATACGCTTAATATAATTTTAGAGATGTGTATAGTCTCTGAGAAATAAAGGATAATTTGCCTGCTTAAAGTCAGACATGCTTTTGAGCATTTTTCTGAACCATGATGTAAATTGAATTTGAAAAAAAGCAAAAGTAGATCCAATATTCCTCATTTTATGTCTTGAATTTCTTGCCTACAGTAATTCATTGGGGGAAAAATTGTAGGGGCATTTAAAAGCAGTTTAAATTTTAAACTCATAAGCACAATTTAATTTGTTATTTTTTTTTTTTTTTTTACTGTCAAGATCCATTAATGGAAAGCCACTATGGACAAGAATCCTTTCTTAAATTTTGGTAGTTATACAAAAACAACATCTTAATCATCTTGGAAAATCTCCACTTCAAAATGAGCTATTTTCCCCAGCATCAAACAGTATATGTCACTTATGATTATCAGAAATGCTAAATTGACTTTAAAATAAATATTATCTAGAATTTGGAAGAATATAAAATTGCTTTAGTCAAATATTTTGACCAACACCCTTTTATCAACAGAAGTGAGCTTTACTGCATTGGTCTATGAAATCTACAGATATCACCTTTCAGTCTAGATTAGACAAGATAACACTGAAGATTGCTAATTCAAAATCCCTCTCTCTTTTTTTTCTCCTCTTTTAAAATTTTTGCTTTCCTCTTTTTTTGTACAAAAAGGAACACTGACCAACTTTCATGTTTTCATCTAGAAAAATGCATAAATTTATGTATTTTTAAAACCTATCTAGTTTGCTGTCCACATTCTTTTTTAAACATGAACTACTCCATACAACTCTGCCAGGAGCAAAATAACCCATAGTATAACTCCTCCATAATGGAATCATTTAAAATCATGACTTATTCCAGGTCTAAGGCAATTGTACATTATTTTTAGCTGTTTCTGCTCTCCTTGACACAGGCATGGGAGTCAGGTACTTAAGATCCTACACCCAGGATTTCAACTGGAATAATATACCCATAAGATATCTCTTCCACTTAAATTTAAAGCTTTTTCCTTTGTGAACTGATGTTGTTTTTCCTCAAAGCCAGATGGATTAAACAATGTTGGAAAAGAGAGCAAAAAACAAGCCAGTAATTTAGCCAATATATCTACAATCAAATAAAACCTCAAACAAAACAGAAAGGGTTCTTTCCTAGATAGCAAACTTTCTGTCATAATAAATTTACTGTTCTGAATTTCCAATTATTACACAAGTATAAAAAAATCTCAAAATCTCAAAATAAATACTTAAACTAAATAAACTTTTAGAGATACATATACATTTTGAATTCCTACAGTGAGACACTTCCATTTCATCTTCAAAGTCTTATGCTAAATGTAGAAGGAAGCCATTAATGTCCCATCATTTATAAATGATCTCTGCTTCTACATAATGCTTCAAAGCCATTTTTAAGCCATTTAAGCTTTTTCAATTTGCACTAAATATCTACCAAGAGATTATATTTTAGAATTTAGAGCAATATTTAAACTGATATGATAGACTTAATTTTAAATAAATTTTAGTATAAAAAATATCGTTTCTCAAGATATACAGCACTTGATTTCCCTCTTCTGATCATTCAGAGAGAAAACAGAAGCTTTAATCCTAAGTTCTTTGAGTTGTTCCTAAGCTATTAACTTACAGAGTATCCAGAATATGAACCATCACTATGACTGTAAAAGCTATGGCTTGTGGTATCCAAAACAAATTCTTGCTTTTAAACACAAACCCACAATTATTTGATAATTATTATTATAGAAAAAAATATTATTCAGTCTTTTAAAAGAAAAAGGAGCAAAATATTTTGTTTTCTTGCTTTTGGAGAAACAAAACTGATAACAACTTGGGAAAATAATCTGCCAGTGTTACCTACCCTTCCTAAAGTGGTGGGTGGCTGGAAGGAAAAGCAGTTTGTAAAATAAGGGTGCTTCTAAAGCTTTTGTATGACAATGCTAATGGAGCAGAAATGGGAAATACCAGGTCAGAACCAAATCCTAATGCAGGCAGCATCCCAGTTGTCTCTTGGCTACCGCTTTCTCATGCATCTTTTCTCACTACACATATTCGCCAATTTGACAGAACTAACTCTGGGTTAGAAACTGCCTCATGGAGGCTACTCCACCTTTTTCAGGCAAAATGGAAATGCAGATCTTTCCATGCTAACTGTTAATACTCTTTAGCTTTTTAACTGTTTGAGGCAGCAACAGTAAATCTGTATGTTTGCACATTGCCTCTGGCAACTACTACATTATACTGAATAAAAATGATGGAGAGAGGACTTCTGCTGAAAACCACTGTCTTCACCACACTGCCTGCTCTGGATTTTTTTCAGTACTTACCATAATAAAACAACCTTGGAGTGGGCACTGTGTCAAGAGTCAAAGGGATAATGATGATGTGGCCATCAACAAGGAGTATTTTGCTGAGTGCCAAAGCCCTTTCCAAGTTGGTACTAAGTGAATCTCAAGCAGAAATTGTCATACAATTTTTATGACTGAGGGGAAACATTAGCCCAGTAACTCTTGACTTAATCATTAGAATTTTATATTCAATTAATACACATTTTAATATACAAAACAGTTTCCTTGGAAATATAAAGCAGAATTTCTGGCCTGTTCGAAACAAGCAGATGGTGAATGAAGGGGGAAGGATAGAAACAGAGGTACTCATGGAATTTCTCCATTTTTCACCCGTTCACCAAAAAAAAAGTTAGTCTGCTTCAGCATCACAAGCAGTTTTTCAATGAGTTGGCTAGAAGGACTTACAACAGCAATCCTATTCTGCTGGCTTGTCTTGTACATACAGTAAATATTGTATTTTCACCTAAACTTTATAAAATCCTTTAAAAATAAGTCATAAGAGAGCATAAATAGAAACACATGATGATTTCTCACAGTCATACTGTATTGAGGGACAAACATGTGACAATATCTCATAATGAATTATTTGTGTTCTGGAAGAAATCTCTGTTAAAGGAGATCCCAATTTCCTTAAAAAATTAGCTATTTTAGCATCCTAGAATATCTCCAGTTGGAAGGGACTAATACAGATCAAGTCCAACTCCCTGCTCTTCGCAGAACTAAACCTAAACCACAGAACTCAGAGCATTGTCCAGACACT